>CAEGAE010072777.1:0-237231 GCA_903067095.1 Girardinus metallicus
GTTGGGTGGGTGGTGGGGTGGGGGTGTTGGGTGGTGGTTGTTTTTGTGGGGGTGGGGGGGGGGGGGGGGGGGGGGGGGGCGTTTGCTTTATGTCCTCCCCTCATCTCTGCTCCCTATCTCCTGTCCATTTACTGTTCAAGAAAGAGGAAAAATCCAAACCAAAAAAAATGCACACCCCATCTGCGGGAACAAGATCTTGTATTTTAATATTAGTTTCTGAGTAATTTACTTTTTACTTCTTCCAGCACTTTTAATCCTGCTGACTACACCTCAAACTCCAGAGCCAACCAGGACAGATTGGAGGGCAATGAAACTACTGAGGGAACTGGTAAATAAGACAATAGAAACTACTCACTGCTTTTGAGATCCACACTACAAGACATAAATTTACTACTGTTGTGTAGCATTGTAGTCCTTCTTAGCCACTGCCTTCTGACTTTAGAGGCCTCCTTGTTTAGACACTTGAATCTGATGAATGGATCACTACCAGGACTCTGCAGGATTCGATGAAATGCTAAGGATGTGATTCAGACATTTGATTCAGGTGGAACAAGGATACCTCTAAAAATACCAGAACTTTGCCTCTTGTGGACTGGAGTTGGAGATATAGCTCAGGGTAAAATTAAACTATTTGTGAAGAGTTGAAGGAAACTCAAAACAATAAGTTTATAACTTGACAGCTTCTGTAACTTGACAGCTTTTGCTCTCTTTCTCTGTCAGGAACATGGCGCGGCAATCTGGAAGACTGGACTTCAGAAGAATGGAATGAGGATGTAAGACATAAATGTTTAATATGAGATGAACTACCAATACTATATATAGTACCATTGCAATTTTATGCACTTGTTTGTTTCAATTTGCAATTTCAATCACGTCTTGTCGTATTTACATCATAATTTCTCAGTTTCTTTCACTGCGTAACATGGGGGATGAACAAAAATCTTAAGTCCACAAAGCTTTGAATTATCTGCTTTGACTGAAATATGAACACACTTTATAGGGGTATATTTTGAGTCAATATTGTAAATCATGGATACTTGAGTAAAGTCTGTTTTTAAGTAGCAAGAGGTTGTTTTACACCCTACTGGCTTCAATTTTATGCCTGTTAACAGCACCATTTGTAATGCAAAAGCCTGGTATGAAACAACCACATTTGCCAAGAAGCAAAACAGCTCAGGGGCTAAATGACATGAAAGCATCTTGGTAAATAATGGTAACTGCTGTTGATGAAAGTTGCACTTGATACAAGGTTGGAAAGAAGTTGCATTTGACCTGCAGTGTCAGCCATGTGCAGAGATAATCTCATGACTCTATTTATACTCTATCACAGTTGTCTGAGACCAAAGTGTTCACTGCCTCTTCTGCTCCAGCTAACCACATCGCACCTGGACACAAGTAAGTCTTCCTGTTCAAAGTCCAACCTCAAACATCTTTATAAAACAGGGTTCAAAAAATCCCAATCTTCTTAATACTCATCTTCTGAAAACAAATCTCTCCTCTACTTTTTGTGTTCTTGTCCTGTATCTGCTCAGTGTGGACCTGGCTAGCATACTGCCCAAGACTGGAGTGACTGTGGGAGGTTCTGTGGACTCTGACTTGGGAGCAATCGTTGATGGTCCTTCAGCAGAGGATTTGGGCCAAAGCCTGGTGTTCACCAACTCCCACCACAATGGACGGACTGCAACACACAGCTACGCACATGCCACCGCCAACAGCTACGCTCATGCCGCCTCTGCTAGCACCACCTATGCACATGCTGCACTGGTATTCCTTACCACACACACTCGCACCTGTTAGAGAACCCTTATTTCATAAATATTACTAATCTGTGGTACTGTTGAAGTCATTTTGTCTTGTCTGTTATGCTCCTAGACTTCAGTCATAGGTTCTGGTTTTGGGTCCCTGAATGCACCTAAGCATGCACCAGGTCCAGATATTTGCATGTCTGAGCCACTCAACGGGCCTCGATTGCCTCAGAGAACCAGTCAGATGTTGGAAACAAGCGGCGGCGTCTCCAAAAACCCAGGACAACCTCTGATGCAGAGTCAAGCTCCTGCAACTTCACCTACTGCTGATACCAAGGCTCAGAGGGTTGAAAATGGCCCTATTGGATCCCAAAACTGTAAGTTCATCTTAAATTAAATTTAGGATTCGGGTGCTCTAAATTAACCATGTATTTGCAGCTACAATGGTATTTGTTTGTGTTCTCTGAAGTGGAAATGAAGCATCAGCCAGAACCATCTGCAGTGCTCAGCCAGCTTGCTCAAAGGCAGCAGCAGACCTCCATACTGCCCACCACAGAGCCTCTGGGCCTGTCTCAGCCACACGCTCCACAGGCCCCCACGCCACCAGGTACAGCCAGAGAATAGCTCAACACACTATTAATTACATTTAATCTTCATGATGTTAAAGATGAGTCTAATATGAAAAATGTTACTCACTATAAATGTTACAGTAACCTGAAATTGATCAATACTGTTGTTTTTTTCTTTGTAGCTATTTCCATTTTATTTGACAACAAGACTTTAGTATTGATAAAGAACAACCACAAACTGGTGTGTTTTTTTTTTTTTAAATGTCATCCACTTAACAAAGATGATCAGAGGTAACAAACTTCAGTTTTAAAACAGTCGTCCTTCAGCCAGCGCTGTTAGTGAAGCTCCTTTACTTGCCCCACTATGACAGTTTTGTGACGGGAATTATTTCCCAACGGTTAAATAGTCTATTATTCTTTCATCCTGCTGATTAGTAGTGTGTAGAAACACGTGAGTGTAGCTTTTAATTAAAAGGATTATAAACACCAGGAATGATGCAATGAATAAATGGCCCAGTGATCCTATGCATTATTAAAAAATTTTGTATACTTTTCCAGATACTAACAAATACAATATTGCAGATTTGTCACAATTCAGCTCAAATAAATAATGCAAACAGGTTTTTATCAGTCCCTGTATGAGGAGATTATGGCGGTGTTGTGTTTCACATTGACCAGAATGCATGATCCTGATCCTGTAGGTTTATTATATGCAAAAACATTGTTTTCGAATTTCAGGTCAGGAGTCTTCTAGCCTCCCTGTAAGAGACGGATCTTCTCCAGGAAGTAAGCAGTCAGGCCTGGATCTTTTGATCTCTGATCCTCCTCAGCGACAGTTAAAGACCCAGAGACGCAGAGCTCCTCTTCCATCAAAGGTAAAATATCAGAGCTCTTAGGAACATATAATGTACAATACAAACCCCTGCATGGATGATGGGAATGTTACTCATAAGACATCAATTTATGTTTTATAAAGACACAATTAACTGATTCTAAACTCAGGTTTTAAACTTTTACTACAGATTACATTGCAGTTTTGGGGTGGTTATCTTATTTAATTTAATTTTTTTTTTTTTTTGGACCCCTTCGGTAAATAAGAAGTACACAGGATTGGTGTTCAACATAGTGTTGGTTTGCTTTCTTTCTCTACAACACGCATTCTTTCTGTCTCAGATTCCATCGTCAGCGGTGGAAATGCCAGGCTCAGCCGACATCTCTGGTCTGAACGTTCAGTTTGGAGCTCTTGACTTCAGCTCTGAAGCTGGAAGTGTAACGGCAGACTCTCAGGCCGAGTTGGCCCGGGAACATTCATCCACCCTGGTTCAGACCACCATACCTGCTCCTGCAGCTGTTCCCACACAACAGGCGCAGAACAGCATGTTCCCCAAGTCAGGACCTGTGAGGTATGTGGCTATTAAAAGGGAACAGTGGTCATACAAAAGGATGCAGGCCCCATTTATTTTTCCATTCTATGTATATTTCTATAAAAAAATTTTTCCAGTTCCTTCCTAACATAAATTCCCCAAGGAATTTTCCCTGAAATAAACACTGCAAAACTTGATGCATAAAAAAAATGACTGATGGTAATCAGACAGGAGAGAAGAGAAGACATCCAGGAAAGATGTGTCAAGGTCAGGAGTTGAACCCAACTGCTGCTGTTGTTTTTTTTTTGGGACACCCAATCTACCTCTAAACCAGTGCGGCCCTAAAATACATCATGTACTTAATATTTCTTTGATTTCAATCTATTATAGTTGAATAGCTAGACGATCCCAAAAGGTGTGCAAGTGATCCGGACTAAGACCTTCACTCTGTCTCCTTTAGTTTTAATTTGGTTTTAGTTCAGTAAATATATAATCAGGTTCTTTCTTTCATCCCCTGCAGTAGTTATGCATTCAGTTGTGATCTACCAATGCTTGACCAAACTTGCACTTTCTCTTCTTTGCCTCTTGGTGTCAATATCATGTACTTATCTTTTGTTTTCGTTCTTATCCTACCTCCTCTTATTTCTTAATTTCTTTACTCCCTTCCCCCTTCTTGAAAGCTTAACCACTGCTGAAGTAGTTATAGTAAAGTTTGAAATGTTCTATTTCATAATGGAGGAAATAGAAAAACCTGTAAGAACCATGTCCTCATGCAGAATGCAGCAATGGGCAGTAGAGGAGCATCACAGCTCTAGTTAATGCATTACACAGCCTACGAAAAACTCCACACCCTCCGACACTTCCCAGAGTGTCTAAAGCCACACAGAAAGGACTTTAATCTTTAGGAACAATATGACAGAAGATAAATCTGTTTTAAAAACTTTTTTTCTTTCCAGAAACCTAATATACCACATCTGTGTTTAACTAAACTTGCTGTATTGACAGTAAAACAATTTGGTTACATGTTGACATAGATTTAAGTCAAGCACCATAATGCTTTTGTAAAACATTTCTACAATTCTTTTCAACACCTGCATAATTTAACTATTGCTGTCTAAATGATACTTTTCAATATTTCTCTGAAATATTTCCCCCTTTTTTTTTTGTCTTCTTCTCTTCTTGGTCTTTTGAACAGTGACCACATGAGCAGCTTACCCTCAGCTGTATCAGATGCCAGCTTTCCTTCCCCATCTCTGGGCCTACCTGGTGCTACTCCCTCCCCTTCACTCGGTCTACCCAGTGCAGCAGCGCCACCGTCCTCTTCAGTTCCTACTCCAACCAGTCGAGTAGACAACAGCAGCTCAAGAACGCTGCCTCCTCATCTTGGCTTCTCGCAGAGCAAAGACGCCCCATCAGGTGTTGCTGCTCCTCTGACGGTAAGTCCAAACAACTTGGTCCTGTTTTGTTCCTGAAGGCTTAATGTGGCTGGGGCCTGATGAATTTTAAGACAAAATGTGTTCTTCCTGTTATAGAATGGCTACAGTGCTATGAAGACACAGAGCACACAGGAAAGTAAGTATACCCACTACTAAAATATTTTATGTCTTCAACACACAAGATACATGTCTCTTCTTCTTTAAACCAGGCTCTACGTCGTCTAGAACTGTGAAAACAGAATCTCCTGTTATGACAAGTGAGGGTGGATCTGGACACCATATTCCTTCTCCTGTAGTTACCCCATCCCACTCAGCCCCCATCTCATCACTCAGCAGGTAATGGCTGGCTCACTCATACTGACATTTAACATGGAGATAATGATGGTTACAAGCACATATCCTAATCCTATAATGTGGAAAAAACAAATCTCTGAATCTCCTAGCTTCTAAGACTCATTTTCCTTAAAAGCTCAAACTTTCATTTGCATCAGGTTAATAGATGTATTCTCTTTGCAGTCACATGAGCAGTACTCACTCATCTGGATCAGCCCTTGTCACAAGTTCTTCCCTCACTGTAAGTTTATAAGCATCTTATGACCAAGATTATGCTTCCAATTCTTCTTAGTCCTGAATTTCTCACACTTGATCTGGTTATTTATTTCTCGACCAGATGACCAATGAGGAAAGCAACAGCAGCAGCAGCAACCTTCATGCCTTTTCATCATCCTCCAGCCAAGCTGTCGCTCCTACTGCATCCACGATTGTCAGCGCTTCGTCCTCCAATGGTCTGCACCAATCAGCAGGACCAGGACTGAGTCAGAATGGCACAAACACCCCAATCTCAGCTGCAGGCAGCCGCACAGCACCACAAATCACCACCACTTCTGGCAAGTTATTTTTATCTGGACACATCAGTCAACTTGCTTCAGTATTTCAATTTCACTACCTGATTTATGTCACTTCATTTGTTTATGAAAGAGAAGGTCATGTGGGTTTCTGCTCTTCCTCCCCTACAGGTAAGGCTCCTCCTAATTTGGCCCAAGGAGTGCCGCCGCTACTGGCTAACCAGTACATTATGGGTCCTGGTGGTTTGCTCCCTGCTTACCCGGTAACTCTCTTTTCCTAATTTATATTAGCTTGTCTTCATTCTCTTAAATGTAGTTTTTTACAAGCAGAGACTTAAATGAATTTCTGCATCATTCCTGAGGATTTTCTAAATATTTCACCATGACACAAGATGATGATTTCTTACTACTTTTTTCCAACAGCAGATCTATGGATATGAAGACTTGCAAATGCTGCAGTCTCGACTACCTTTGGTGAGTCTTTTTCTCAAACTGCTCAAATCTAAACAAAATGGATTCACATCCATAACAGCGTCTGATCCTCGGTGGTCTTGCATCACAGTTTAAAAATTAAACTACTGGTCTCTGCTTTTAGACTGCTTTTTCTTCTAATAGATTTTGCTGTTTCTATGACTATTATTAAACGTTAAATTTTTCTTAGTGTCTTTCTGATTTTGATCTTCATGTTAGCTCTTTGCCAACTCAGCCTGCTTTACCTTCTTAGCTTCACAAACTACACAGCCACATGTTTTGTTTTTTTTTTCCTTCCCTACAGTAACTTGGTAACACAAAAGACGCGTCATTTGAAAAATTAGGTTTATGTTTTTAAGCAATGCTGACTTAACCTTACTGTCCAAGGTCTTGTTCAATTTATTAGTTTTTTTTTCTCCTTCGCACAACCATACACATCAGTGCAGGTTCTCTTGGGTTAAACAACTCTTAAATTTAGCATGTGCTTGTATAGTTTCCGTTGAATAGGTTCCTTTCTTCAGATCATCTTTAACCCCTTGATTTATTTATTTATTTATTTTTTATCAGGACTACTATGGTGTAACATTCCCTGGTGCTACAGCTCCAATCCCTGGAAGAGAGAGCCTGGCTAATAATCCATATTCTGGTGAGTGAAATATGGTTTACTTTGATCATTAATACTGAATAATCAACACCGCTTTTCCCCATATTTACATGTCTGAATATTCCCCCTGATCTGTATGTTTGTCCCATAAGCTAACATAATTTGTGAGCATGATGGCCACTAAGGCCTTGTACATATGTAGAGGGCCTTTATAAAGACAAATGTCTCTGCCACATTGCCTTTAAGAAATATTGTATACACAGTCAGGTTTTAAGAAAAGCTTTCATTCAGAAAAACCTGCATAAATACACCAGAAACATGCCAAACGCACAGTGGGCAGTGCAGCAAAAAACTAAAACCTTAGTCAGCCAATCAGAATACTTCAAAACAAATATTCCAGTGATCCAACTAATGATTTTCTGTCTGTTTATGTTTGCAGGTGAGGCAACAAAGTTTGGCAGGAATGACTCTTCTTCCCCGGCTCCCCCAACCAGCCTGGCTACAGCCGGGGTCCAGTCTCAGACCCAGCAGACCCAGCAGGCAGGAACTCAAGGACAGGGTCAGAACCAGGGTCAGCAGACACAGAACCAGGCTTTCCTCAACCCACCTCTGCCACCTGGCTACGGATACACTGGTAAAGAAAACCAGAACCTGCAGAAGGATCATGTTAATACATCTGTTGCATGTATTAAGGCACATTCTGCATGAACTTGTCATTTTCTGATTGGTTAAATGACATTGATGAAAGAACTTCATTTTAAATGTGCATTTTTCTTCCCTGCTTCATCAGGTTTCCTGAATGAAACATCGACTACCTAAGTTAGCATTACACAGTAAAATAATTTTCAGTTTACTTTGTTAGCTTTTCATTTTAGTGCTTCGGGGTTTGAAAGGTACTTATTCTAATTAACTAATTGTTACTCTAACATTTACACGAGGTACAAATAACCTCAGCTTTAACCTTTTTTCCGGCAGACTTCAGAAAAAAATCAGAGACAGTTTTACTGTATTAGTTCAATTGAGATTGTGTTAAGCTTTGATTTCCCCCTCTGCTCTCTCTCAGGTCTGCCATACTACGCTGGCATGCCTGGCGTTCCTTCAGCCTTCCAGTATGGCCCCACAGTGTTTGTGCCTCCAGCTTCTGCCAAGCAGCCTGCGATGGGCCTGGCTAACCCCTCCAATCAGTACCACCAACAGCATCAGCCAAGTTACGGGCAGCACGCCTACGGTGCAGGTGGGACATTACTACGCTCTCTCATCTTTCACTGAAACAGTGTTGCACATAGTTTGTATGACGCAAATACTTCTAAGATCGGTGCCATCAGACTCTAGTTATGTGGCTAAAAGCTACTCTCATGCCTGTAGAGGAACGAGGACATCTTGCTGCATGTGTGTGGCCTGTTTATTTGCCTGCTTGCTTAGCTTAAAGCCACTCCTGAAGTTGAACATATAGTCACACTTTCCATCACTGTCAGGTTGCTGTATCTCTCTGACCTGCTCCGATCCCTTCTTCTCCACCTGTCCATTTTCCTCTTCATAAATTTCATTGCTCATCTCCCTTCTGATTCCCCACCCCCCTCTTTCTTTCCTGTGCTGTTCCTCATCCTTCAGCTTTTGATGACCTGTCTCAAGCCCACGGTGGGGATTACAATAAGACAGGGTATGGAGGCTCTGCCCAGTCACAGGCCAAATCAGCAGGCAGCGGCCCAGGGAAAGGTACACACAACACATGTGCATCCTGAAACATTGTTTATTTACTGGAGTGGAGACATGGAAACCTATCCACATGGGATACAGCAGCTCATTGCAGAGAATGGTGAAAAAGTGAGACAATGTGCCGCTGCACCTCCTCACCTAATCTGCTTCTTCCTGCGGGCTGGCGTCTGGAATACTAACATAGAAACAGAAGTTCAAGATTTACTGCTAAACAGTGAAGAGATTGGCTTGAAGCTTTTGCCAATTCTTGTTTTTCCACTGCAGGTTCAAGTATCTCTCATTAAAATATTTCTTCATTTCTCTTTGTCTCGTTTCTCAGCACCAGGATTATCTGGATCAGGAACGGCTGGTGGAGTTCCTGATATGGGAGGCTCCATATACAGCAAAACACAGGTATGTTTCTCATCGTGTTTGTGTAATTAATGTTTAATATCTTTTGGTGTTGGGTTTGCTAGAAGTTTGGAGTATATAAGGCTTTCAGCGCTACGATGGGGAGACGCCTTTGTTTTATCTTTAAAGGAGTTTGATCAAAACAAGTTTAGATCCTACAAACAAATTTTAAAATTAAGCTTAAATAAAGGTTCACGTAAATTTTTTACACAAAGTTGTTTTGTTGCTTGTTTCAACAATGTTGTGACTTGACCAATTTTAAAGCAAGCAGTCTGAATGAGAAGAAACATCTCGGTAAAAGGGGAAAGAACTTCAGATTCTCTGATGTTCAGCAAAATCTCTAAAATAATATTGATTAAAACTATTTTAAATATTATGGGAAAATGTCTTTCTTTGGCAGCAGGGTAATCAGAATATATTTTTAGTAGCTCATTTGTTTACGAACTTCTCCATCCAAGGAGTTAAATATTAGAAAAAACCAAACATGACCATATGTGATATAATGTTTTTTTTTTTAACAACATTCTATGGGTGAAAGTAGAAGTAATTTTAGAATACCTTAAATACAGAATAAATAAAATCAAGTATGCACATGTGTTAATCTGTAAACACATCAATAAATGAGTCCAGAGCAAACTTAAAGGCACTTACAGTTGGGCATTTGTATAGTCTGACTGCAGTCGGGAATAGTTGTTGATAAATGAGGGACACCAGACTTGCAGGTTCTTCATGTAGAAGCTCTTTTGTCTCTCAGTCGTTTGATAAGCAAGGCTTCCACACCGGGACGCCACCTCCCTTCAGTCTGCCTTCTGCTCTGGGAGGAACCGGCCCCATGAACCCTGGTGGAGCTCCTGGTTATGCTCCTGCCCCCTTCCTGCACATCCTGCCTCCACACCAACAGCCCCACTCCCAGCTGCTGCACCATCACCTAACACAAGATGGACAGGTAAGCAAAGTCCAAACCTTCTGTCTGTACACCTCTAAAATTGTACGTCTGTAGCAAACATGTGGAAAATCTCTATGGCAGAACAGGATGCGAGATGAAATCTCATCTGAACGATTCTTTGTTTCATTGCAGGGTGGTCCAGGTCAGCGAAATCAGTCCAGCAGTATGCAGCAGAAAACCCAAGGCAGCAAGTCCAGCTATGGCAGCTCTCCCTACTGGGCAAACTGAGGAATGCTCCCCGTTCCCTTCTCCCCCAAAAGGCTGTGTGGTTGCATGAGAGCGTGTGTGTAAAGTTCGAACAAAACAAATGGAAAACATAAAAAAAAAAAACAGGCACACTACCCTTACAATGAGCATTATGCTCTCCCCACCTCCCCAAGTCCTCATAAGTCTTTTGGGTTCTCTCTTCCCCCTTCTTTTCAAAATTGGTTGTACATGTAAGATATTTATGTATGTATTTATATATAAATATATATATATACTGTATATGTAATAGTAGAACATAAAGTGGTTGCCGCATTTTATTTTTGAAGGACTTTTTGTTTACTTTTTTCAAAACTGCAGGAAAAATTGTTGCATTTAATATGAGTGGAGATGATAAATGATCCGATCCTCCTGAAGAAACAGAAAAAGGAAAAGGAGAGCGCAGTAGCACTGATCACATATGAGGACATTTCAGATGGGGGTGGGGTTTATAATGACTAACTGCATCTGTCTTTTTTTTTTTTTTCTTTTTTATACATGATTTCCTGTATTGCTAAATTCATCCTCTTTAAATTTCTTTCATATCTTTTCCCTCCGTCTAGCTCCCTCCCCTGGAAGCTGCCTTCCCGCCCTGTGTCCATACCTCCCCTTTTTAAAAACTACATACCAGACCTGTCCAACCAAATTTTATATTTTAATTTAATTTTAACCCTTATTTCTCTGAAAATAATAAAGTTCTGAGCAGTTAGAGCTCCAACTTCTGTCTCGTCTTTTCATCTCTATGGGTGCCAGTTTTTACACTGGCTATATTTCAGATGTTTCTTTTTTTGTTAAAGTTCAACTTGGTTATAAATATTTGGCAATGAGACATTTTCTTGGCACTTTTAGTACGAAGTGGTTCAGTGGAGATGAGGTGCAGTGCCGTGAGATCCTGTTAATGGATTTTATTGAAATCTGTAAAATTGAGGTACAGAAGCAGAAATGGATTGTAAGTGGCAAACATTGCATTTCCAAACCTTATCAGTAATGAGTCATGAGATTACATTTCTTGCTTTAGAACAGTAAGGATGTGCTAAAAGTCAGATTTTTTTTTTTTCCTGTAAGAATTTACTTGAAAATAATTTAAAGAATTTGTGCAGAATGATAGACCAACTGTTCTTTTTTTGTTGTTTTTAACTAAGCTCCTTTAAATATGTGGGTAATTGTCTAACAGAATTGGGGGGGAAATGCCAGGGAAATCATCAGGAAGAGAATAGTGGATCTCCACAAGTCTGATGTGATTTCTATGTCTCCTCTGCAGAAGATGCCATGTTCAGCTAGTTGAATTTATAGACATTGTGTCCTCTTAAGACCATAGACTAGTTTGCATTTCGTTTGGAAATTAAGGTCCCAGAGTCTTGAGGAAGAGTCGAGAGACACATAATCCACATTGTCAAACATTTCCACAATCAGTGATTGCTAGGGTTGTCATGCCATCTGATTCTGGCCCACTGTGTTTTCTTAAGTCCTCAGTTGCAGCCCCTCTACCAGAAAATATTAGGGCACTTCATGGTTCCTCCTGCTGACAAGCTGTATGAAGAGGCTGATTTCATTTTCCAGCAGGACTTGGCACCTGCTCACACTGCCAAAGGTAATAAAAGTTAATTCGGTGACTGCAGTATTTCTGTGCTTGAAATGCTAGCGTACTCACCTGACCTGAACTCCATAGAAAACTTAAGGAGTTACCAAGAAGACTGCTATCACAGAAATGTGTTTCTGTTGCATCTCAGCTGAATTGATCAACTCTATGCCACGCAGCATTGATGCAGTTATTTATGCAAAAGGAGATCCAACCAAGTACTGGCAGCGTAGAAGTGAACATATTTTCCAGAAGCCTGACGTTTCTCTTTAAAAATATACTTTTTATTGAGTTTATAATCAAATTATCTTACACCCTGAATTCTGTTTTCTCTAAGCCATAGTCATCACTACAAAAAATTAAGGCTTAAGTATAATAAATCGTGAATTTTTTTATTTATTTATTTTTTTTAGATGTAACAGGATTCATAAATCCTTTTTGCACAGCATGGGAAAAGCACAACTGGAGACTGCGATAGTACGATTCAAACAAACTACATATTAATATGCGTTCTTAGTGGTGTAAGTCTCACTAAATACCAGTAGATGGCAGCATACAGCTCCTAAGAAACTTCAGATTTATACATGAACTCAGGTCTGCCACTGCTGACAATTTATATGAATTGTCTGTAAAGAAGCGGGGCAACTTTTTTTTTCTTGCATCCGAACTAAGTAGGATGTGAACAGCGTAACTAGCCTTTATAAACCATAGAATGTGGTGAATTAGAAAAATTGTAAGAAGGAAAGACATTTGACGTGGAATAAAAAGAGCTGAACTGAGTGACAGGTGCTTTTATGGAAGCATTGTGGGAGCCTACAGCAAAAAGGTTAAAAGTCAAAGTGAAGTTAAAAAGCTAAACCCAAGACCCCTTGCAGCCCACCCACAATGATGTGTTGGGTATAAAGGAAGGACCAGAGGCAGATGATAGTTACAAGGGTTACCTGGGGTCATTTAAAGACAAGATGATAAAACAAAGCCATAACGGAAATATTGCAAAACGAGAAAAGTGCATAGAAAATGTCAGACAATGGCTAAAGACATTACAGAGGAGTTGACTTGTTTGATCACATGTTTCTATTGATAGATGCCCCCCTGTGATGCTGAGCTTGAAACTGAATGAACAAATTAGCCACAGAGAATAAAACTGCGTGGGTGCAGTTTCCCACCCGGTCTTCCATTGTAATGTTTCACTGGATGCTGCAAGTTGTCTGCTGGGCTCTTTTTTTGGCACATTATTCACAATTCACCCTGTTATTTCATTGAGACACTGGAATGCACACAGGAATGCCCCTAAGAGTGTTTGCTGACACTTGCGACCGCTCCGTTCTCAGATGTAGACAAAGATGGTTTTGAGGTTCACACAGTTCATTCTTCCTTGGGAAACATGGGGAGCTGTGAAGCCGTCACACAGCACATTGCAACACTGAAGATCTGAATGGAAACTTGACACTCCTGTTGCTAAAGGAGGAGTCTTGATGGGGGCACTTGATCTGATGCTAAAATTAATCCCTACTGTTTGATATTTTAAATCTTTTTAAATGAGAAACACTTGCATGCAGCTGAATGGAGAACTGCTACTGGATTTGTTTAGGTCTCTAGCATGTAAGTAAATGATATGCTCTTGTCCTCCTCGTTGTGAAATGTGATGCTGGGGTCCATTCAGAAAGAAACTGTCTCTAATTAGAGCTATTATGCTGATTTTCACTTGTGTCCTGTGCAGAACAGAGTTTTTGCTCTCCACTGAGACATCTCTGGAAAATTGCTGCCAAACAAAAAGCCATCAGTCAACAAAGGCCTTGGATGAATGGCTCTGCGGCACATAATAGCGGCACATTCCATGATGACAGCATTTAGTCAGCTGTGATCTTCGCTGTGATGAGGGGCATGACATCAAGAGCTCCGCTGATTTAAGGAACAAAGCTGTGGTAATGGCACCTGAGTTGTTCTCAGGGTCAAGAAATTAGTAGGTGACAAATCCTCCTAAAGTAATGTACCCACTTATAGCCCACACAAATAGTCCACCCGACAGACTGCTGATCATGAAAAAAGATCAAACTGATTGATCCTCTGTCTTCACAGAAGATGGGAATCTTTTGATATTTCTGTTTCATATGTGCTACTGATTTTCAGTGGAGGATGACTGGGGTGGAGGCCAGAGTTTACTCAACTTTACATTGGTATGTCTGTGTCAATATTGGTCTACTGGCAGACAAAGCTTGCATTCAACAGCAGAGACAGGAGTATTTGAACCGTAATCTGTGCCTCCTACTTGTTTACTGATGAAACTGTTTGTCTGTTACTATTTTTTTTTTTATTAGCTTTCCCCGTGACAAATAGAAACATGTACACTCTTTCTCTATTAGTGTCTGAAAACGACAAAAATCATCGTGGTGTTTATGCTTTATTCTTGAGAGACTGTTTATGGTGGTATCAATGGCAACAAAACATCCACAAAGAATAATTAATTTCTTGACAATTATATCAAGATTTTAGGTAATGGAGCAACAGATATTTAACGTAGTAACTAAACTTACTGTAGGAAAACCTGGTTATTTACCCAGTGCCACATTTGCAAGAAAAAGCCATCTTTAGGTTAAGCAGCCAAGTTGGATGTTTGACTTTCCAAATCCTCTCTGCTTATTCTGCTTCTGCTGTAATTTCTTGGACGAGAAGAGTAAGGTTTTGAAGCAACAAAAGATGATGGCAATTAAAAAATTCATTCATTTTATAAACAGGAGCCTCATGGGAGAACCTTACACAACCACAACAGCCTGGCAACTCCTCCTCACACCGGTCACTGGCTTCATTCCACACTGCTGTGGGATGGCAGCATTTGGTGCAAGTCAGCCAACGTGGTTGTTTCGGTCACGCTGCCATGAAGATAACTCTGACAAGAACAGCACACTCAAACTCATTCACGACTATCCGGTGGAGTTTAGATCAGGGTGTTTCATCTTGTTCACTCCTAAAGTTTCTGGCTTTTCTCTGAGAAATCCAATCTTTTGGATTAAACAGGGTAAACATTTTGGAGGATGTCACTGCCATTTCAAGATATGGATGGGGTGAGCGCCACTTGCTCCAGAATCTCATTTTGATATCGCTCTGCATTAAGATTGTCTCAACAGCTGAAGCTTTGCTTTTTTTTCAGCGAGGGAGATGCTGCCCCACACAATCACCCTGTCTTCACCAAAAGCTATTTGGCATTAGCAGAGAGGATGCTGCTCAACCCAAAAATGCATTTCCCCTACAAACGTGGTTCAATTTAAAGGGAAAACAGACACTTCAAAGGTGCAAGATTTATTTTCAAGAAGAATATGTAAAACGTAGTGACAGATGCTCGTGCTTTATGTGTGTATATTTGCAAACACAAAGCTACGGTAAGGAGAAAACAGGCTTGCCAGAAGCAAGCCTGTTTTCAGCATTCTATTGATGCACTCAACTTGTCACAGAAATCAGAGCTCAGGATAAGAAATTATGTCAAATCCGACTTAGTTCCAAGTCAGAAAACAGTGAGATTTGCTGGTGCGAAACGCTATTCTCAACACAAGCTGTTAAAAATGTAATTCTTTTCATTCTATGTTAAAACACTGAGGCGACATGTTTGCTAGTAGAGGTTTTTACAGTGCAATGTGTGAAATCTATTAAGTCCCCAGATGTGCTAATAATTAGTGCATAACAACATTTTCATGTGTGCAGATGATGTGTTATGTGCACATGTTCCAGTTTGTCTACACGTGTGTTCACTTTGTTCCAGGTCATTTCAGAAATACAAGAACAACACCTAAAGTTAAAAATCTGAGTCAGAAATTAGAAATTAAAAATAACATAATTAATGTTAATTTGACTTTTGCTTTAAAGTGGAAAGTGCTTCAGGTTTGTTTTTCCTGTTAGTTTTAAAAATGAAAACATAAAAAAATCACGCATTGCTAACCTTGAAGTCATTTAACCATTTCACCGAAAGCACACTTTAAGGATCTGCCATCAAAGTAAATTAACTCAAGTCTGCAACATATTTCAGCCCTGTCTCGATCTAAGACTGCCCTGTTACCTAAAACATTAGAAACCATATTTACAAATGTTTCTACCAGTTAAAATAAAAGGCTTTATGAATAGTTATAATCGTTGGGGAGTGTGGAATAATCCCGCTGAGGTTCAACCAGTGCATTAATCCATGACTTGTCGTTGCAGGTTGGCAGGGGTCATCAGGTGGGGTGCAGCCTGGACAGGTTCGGCAGTTCATCACAGGCCAACACACAGAGGCTCAGCTGTGCACGCACACACTCGCACAAAGGGGCATTTTAGATGAATCAATTTAACTAACAGTTTTGTTTTGGACTGTGGGAGGAAGCGGCACCCGGTCAGAGCCCACATGCACGGGAGAGAGGACAAAGTGCTAGCAAACGCTCCACCGGCGTGCAGCGATCGACCCGTGAAATGTGAAGGGAGAAAGAAGCAAACAAATAAATAGCAATAGCGACATAAAAACGTTATATAAAAAAATAATTCCACGTTTGTTAAAAATATTCTTCTTTATGTTTAGTTTGTGAAAAGTTAAGCGGGAAAGCGCTTTGATGTGCCGAAGAAAGCGCCCCCTACAGTCACAGTAAAGCATAAGTCTTTTAACAAGGTGCCTGTAGGAAAAAGTGTTCAGTTTTTTTTTTTTTTTACTATCAGTTAAACACGAAAAGAGAATCAACCCAAATGCAGATTTCTACTCATCTGTATTAGTTTTTTCAAATAAATATCCAACAACAATTTGTTCGATGGTTTTCCAGTGTTGGTCAATACCAAAATATTCGCGGGCCCCCCATCTATCTATATTTATTTAACTGTTTCTCCAAAATGATAAATAAATAAATAAATAAATAAGATGATGATAGAAGAACAACTTCTAGATTTATTTTATTTTGATTAATTAATTAATATTTTTCAATTTTTTTTTCCGGGGGAGGTGTCACTGGATGAAGTCCCCGAAGTTGGCCCCCGTCCTGCATTTAACCCCCTCTGCCTGAACTGCATCTGCTGCGTCCTCAAACAGAGTGCCTTTAAGACCCAGCGGAGTTGGGAGGGAAACCCCGCGGCTGTAGTTGTTTCTACTCTCCGGATTGTCAGCCAGTTATTTGCGGGGAGGCGCTGTAGCCATTTCGCCACATGAAAGCATGATGCGCTGAGCGACCAACATCCGAGTAGTTGGTGGAGAAGAGAAATCAGCTTTGAGAAGTTCCGCGCGCGCGCGCGCACACCCGCACCAACTCGCGCGTGATTACGCACGGCGCACAGACACGCACACACTTCCTCCTCGTCCTCCGTGGAAAAAAAAGAGGGAGAGAGAGGAGCAGAGTGAGAGGGCACACGAACTTCCAACTCTCCCATGTGGAAAGCAGAGGTTTGGAGATAAGGTGTATTTTTTCCCCTCTTCGGAGCTTTCCCCCCCTCTGCCCCTCTCTTTCTCCCTCGGAGTGTTTTTCTTTTTCTCCTTTTTCCTCCCTCATCCCGGATATTTGTGTTCCTATGAGAGTCTTGCTTGGCGAGAAGAGAAGTTTGGTTGTTTGCCTGGTCGGCTGAGGAGGAGGAGGAGGAGGAGAAGAAGAGTCTGGTTAAAAGTGGGGGGAAGATGGTCCACAACGCCGCTTGGAGAAGGAGCTTCCTTTGCGTCCTGGCGCTCTATCTCGGCTTTGCGTCCCCGCCGTGCAAAGCTCGGCTTTACACGAACCACTGGGCAGTCAGGATAGCCGGCGGACCCGAGGTGGCCGATCGGATAGCGGAAAAATATGGCTATAGGAACATGGGACAGGTAAGTCACAGACTGCGCCCGGCCACAGTTGTGTTTGTGTGCATTTCTTGTTTGCTTCAACTCACGCGAGTGGGACGCAGATTTGAAACGAGGCGCAAGTAGGAACTTGAACCAAAACCTCCTCTCCTAACTCTTTCTGCGGCTCTCCGGACCTCAGATCGGGAGAGAGGAGCTGCGGGGAACAAAGACTCGGAGAGCAGGATGGCACAACAGGTGCCTCCTCTCTGGGTTTCCGCAGATTAGTTCAGAAGACACAGTGAACTCGCTTTGAGCCTCGCTCACAGCTGTCTCCTGTGTTTGCTCCTCCTGACACAAACGTGAGAGCAGCCAGCGCTGCTTGGCTCTTGATCTTGGACAACCTAAAGGTCCTGAGTGGATCCAGCTTATATAACAGGCAGGGTGTGTGAGAGAGATAATAACGGATGATGTTCCCATGGAGAATTTGGATTAAAAAAGAGCAACTTTTTTTTCTCCTCAGGAGAACTTTTTAATAGAAAGAAAGCACATTATGTTCCAACATAACTTTTAATGTTGCACCCCTTGTTTATAGGTTCTGCCCTTTGAGAAATGACTGTTTGGGTACTTTCACGAATCGTCTTGTTATGCAAAAGTTTTGAAAATGATAGTGCAGCATTTTAAAACGTTACAACAAATGGCTTGTAATTTCTAAAAGTTACTGATCCAGCGTTGGTATCTATTACTAGATTTGAATTACCCAGTTTTGAGTCAAGACCAAAATTATTCATACCCCTGCCAGATTTAGGTTCAAAGCCCTCTTTTGAGTTGACCAACATGTTTGGAGCAGTCCAGCCAGAGTTCTGATTTGAATCGCATTGATAATCTGTGGAGGAAGCTAAAGATTAGGGTGATGGCAATGAGGTATTCCAACCTCAAAGACTTGAAACTCATCGATCCAAGTGGTAACGTTCAAAAAGCTAGCCAGCACTGATAAGATTATAAATAATTATATAAAGCTAATGTTTGTATTGATGTTTTTTTTTTTTTATAAAAACAAAGTATTTTTTTTCTTCCAAATTGATCCTCTTTCCACGTTGTTTTGTTTTGTTTATCTTTTGCAAGCTACCTGTGTGATTTTTCACCGAATTAACTTTTTGGGTGATTGAAAGCATCATTTTAAATCTAGTGGCATGAATAATTGGGTAAACTGCACTTGTATTTGCAGTTCAAGACCCTACCGCATTCAGTTGATTTGATGCGGTAAAGCAAGGGGCTTTTGTATAATGAGGTAGAAAATAGCTTCCAACAACATATTTAAAGAAGTAGAATAAGGAAAACTGAAAGTAACTAACGGCAGGACGCTGTGTGTGTGTGTCGGGAGGTTTACCCCTTTTCTTCTACATGTGTTTTGACAAAGTTGAAAGAGTGGCCGACAAAAGAAACCTCAAATGTGGACCCCACACACACTCCAGTACCGCCATCATACATGGGCAGCTCATGCCTGCACTTGCCAGTGTTGGGTGTGCAGACAGCACAGAACATGGGGAGGGGGGCATTCTGACAGGTTGTTGTGGGGTAGCCTAGTCAACAGCTATTGAATCCCCACCACCATCCCCTCCCTCTCCACCTTACCCAGCCTGCCCACCCACCGTAGTCCTGGAGAGAGTAGGCCTTAATGGCCTCGTTTATCCCCTCTCTTTGACAGCAACTAATGTGTTGAATCTCTTCTCCACACCCCCTGCACCCCCTTTCTCAGACACACTCACACACACGCTCCCAATTTTTCCATACTAACCCCCCGCACATAGGAATTCCCCGGCAAAGTGGGTTGGCGCCCCCAACCCCCGCCGTTCGCCCTGATTTCCATCTCAATATGGAGCACTCATTGGACTTTGACACCTCATAGACAAGAGTTTCACTTCACTTCCTTATTTTGGGGTCAGCTGAAAGCCGCTCCCATGGGATTGATAGCAGCACGCTCTGGTTGCTTAAAGTGAACTCTGACATCTCTGTCATAGCAGACCCTCAGCCACAACATTCATGTCACTGCGAAATTAATTTTGGAATATGTTTTTTGTTTTATTTTTCACTTTAATGTGCAGGTTTTGCAGTTTAAACCTGCGTAGAGTGCTCAAGTTGGCCGCTTGTAACAAAGGATAAAACAACAGTATGGATGCTAAATTAGGAGAGGGGTTTAATTGGGAGCGGGATCAAGTGCTTAAAGAAAGACAAAGGGGGATGGGAAGGAAAAATGCTGCATAGGGACAATATGGTCTTCTTTACAGGGTTGGGAAGAGGAAATCAGACAAAGATAAGCACACACTCAGAGATGACAGAATGAGGGGCTGAAAGCTGGGACCATGGATAGATGGATGAAAAGAGTTGGCATGGAGTACGAGAGCACCTCGTTGGGGAATTCTGGGTAATCCTCTTAGCTGTGGAGCCCCCTTCCCAGACTAAGACACTGGCTCATATTGAGTCTAAATCAGCTGATGAGGCCCCAGACGTGGATATCCGTCCAAATTGGTGTTTAGAAGGGATGGGAGAGGATGTGGATCGCATTGAGAGGGTTGGTCATAACCTGGAGCCAGACTGGAGACGCTTGGATCAATAACAACTGAAGATTGTGATTCGTACAGGGCATTTTTTTTTTCTTTTTCTCCAGAATATGCCTTGCAGACTGTCTGATGGTTACTGGGTTAAGGCACGAGAGGTTCTAGGATTTGACAAAAACTGGGGAAGACAAATGCAGTCTTAAAAAAATAAAGGAATATTCCATTAAAAACAAAATCTGCAGCTTTCTCTAAAGGTAACTTGACAACCCAGAGGAGGTAAGAACGGAATCCAGAAAACATTTCAGATAAAATGATTAAAAAAGGTTATTTTTTGTGTTGTGAAATGTTGTATTTTCTAAAACCAGTGCTGTTTGGGTTTCTGTGCTTCTCATTTTGTTTTGTGAAGGACTATGTACCTCCTCTACTTGTTTCTATTCACAATTTAATTCTGTTGTTGATGCTCAGGCAGAATATGCTGCTGGTCATTTCACCCAATTACAGTTTCTTGATATTGAATTTTGGTTGTCTTGCACCAAAGTTCATTTTGGTGAAAAAGGAAACTGCTATGTCGAGTTGATGCATCAAGTAATTTTCTATAATCCTAGTCTGCTGAAAGGAAAAGTGGTTATGTGCCTCTGGTAAAAGTCTACTTGGAGGAAGTTGCTCATTGGCAACACAGATTGGTGAAATAAAACGAGTCAAAAAATGATGCTCCTATTACTCCCTCATAGATTTCTTTAGCTTTTTCTTGCTACCACACTGAAGTGTTTTTGTAAGGTTTATCGGTATGAAAAGCCTGTTTAACGTCATACCACTTCATCTTTTTTAAAGATGGTCTTTGACTAGGCCTTTTCATAAACGTTTTTCTATTTTAGTCATTCCCTCTTGCTGATCACTGTCGTAGCACTGGACGGCCAGGATTTTCTGATGAGATCAGAATTACTGGTTCCATCAATAATTAGGCAAATTCCTTATAGTTCAGAGCAGCAAAGCAGCTCTAGACTCTGCATCACACTTTTACCAAGTTTAACTGGCAGCATGACCATCTTTTATTATTTTTTTAAATTTATTTTTTCACCAGATGTAATGAAACACATGTCCCAAAAAGCCAGTCAGTAGAATACTTTCCCAAATGTTTTAGGGATCATGACGATGTATTATAGTAAATGTGAGACAGGTATTTGTGTCTTTTGTAAACAGCTGAGCAGTTGTTTTCAGCTCCAGTAGATAAATTTTTTCTCACTATCTTATTGTTGAGTCATGAATGCTTTCACTTGACGTTTATCTGGATGAGTTGTTGACGGGTTATTGGACTAATTTTGGTTGGCAAACTGCTTGTTGGAAGTGTGGGTGTTTCTGTGGTTAGCTGGAGCTCTAAATTAATAGAATTAAATTGGTCACTCTTCCAGATTGATAAAATCAGTTGCATTGTTTTACGATTGTTGAATTTCTTGAGGTCATTAATTTTTGAGATCCATTTCCTACTTTGTGTTGTCAGACAAGCTCCTATTTACTGATTTCTTGATTTCATAGATCTGTCACAAATTGGGCTTTTCTTGTATCCTAGCGAAATGAAACCGTAAGAATGTGGTTAATCACATTTAATTTAAAATTTAAAAAGCAGCCAATGCTCCAAGGTGCGGCATTGAGAGGTTCTTTTTAAACTTGTTCTCTTCAGAAGCGTTTCTGCTTCTGATACAACCGTCCATGACTAAAACTCTGATTTCTGCTCTGTCTGGACTCACTACAGCTTGTCCTGTTGCCGCAATTCTGGTGACGTGTGAAGATATTCTGCCATATTTCATTAGTCACCTGGTCTATAAAGTGATCAGAACAATAATCAATCCACACAGGGTGGCAGATAATAGGGCAAAATGAGAATGTGAGGATATCAAATTGGGGTTCGAATTGCCAACGGTGCAACCTGAGCTGAATCTGGCAGAATCATTCAGAGTAGATTTGTGTGTAATTTTCTCAGCTCCTTGTGTTGTGATTGTTCCTCTGTTTGATATAAAAGGAAAGCAGTAATGTGATTAAAGTTTGGATTCCTATTTTGAACTGTTACATCATTGTTTATTTGGGCAATGTGTGTGTTTTGTTGAGTTCCCTAGAGAACTCTGCAGATGCGGTGAAAATTTAATTAATCTGGGGAAAAAGTCAGGGTTACAAAGCATTGGGTATCCATAATCCTGTGTTTTCTCCCTCTCATTCAGCCTCCACATCATTCTGCTGTTTTTATTGAGAACTTGCAGCAGATTGTTGTAGTTGGATAACATCTGTTGCCCTTAGAAGTACCTGCATGTATACCTGCGATCACAGGTTGTCATAACTACGGTGACAACCGCAGTCTTTAGCGATAAAAAGAGAGGCGATAAGGACATGTTGAAGCTTTGCTAAGGAGTGTAGATGTGAAGCTATTTGGAGTTACTTGTTTCTCATCTCCTCTCATAGTAAGCTGGAAATGCGGCCGTGTGTTGGAGTTGAAAGCTGATCTAATGGACTCTGTGGTGGTGGATCTCTGCCGTGGAGCAGCGATGCACCACAGGACCCCTGGCAGCCATGACAGTTTGATCATCTGAAGGATTGAATGGTCTTTATCAATTATTAAAACTAATCACCTTACAGCAGCTTGCCGGCTGTCTACCATTGTTGTTTCTGTGTATCACTTGTCCCCTTTCCCCCACAGTCATTCAAAGGTCGTGTTTCATTTTGTCTCGGGTTTCACCTTTTCTCTGACCTTTTATTGCTGTTGTTTTTAAACTTTTAGGAACAAGAAATATTAACAAACGTTATAATAAACATTAAATTAAATTAACTCTTGGTAGTCACTTGTAGAGTACATTTCTCGTAGAAACCTATAAATTGCTTACAATGTGTGCTGCAACTGTTGAGACGTTTATCCACACCTGTACAAATTACCATCATAAAGGCACCTGATCAGACCTTCATTCATTTTGTAGCACAAAAGAAACTCACAGCCAGGAAGTTGAGGAGAACAGTGTGTCTTATCCTCCATAAAGTCAAGTTACATACTCGATATTATGGAGTCAGTGTTGGACAAAAGTGGAAACTTCCCACTCTCAATGGGATCTTTTAGATGTTCTCCTGCATCAGAATCAATTGAATGGGTTTCCTGCACAACATAGTAACACACCGAGGAGATCATTCAATTACTTGTTACAGGCTTGCAGGGGAACATCTTAGATCTTTATGACGGTGGCCTCTGATGAATGGAATTGATTGATCTAGAATAACATGACAAGACACAAGCCCAATTCATCGGAGTATCTCTGGGTACAGTCAATTTATCTACAGGAATCACATTATCTGTCTTAGGAGCACCACAAATAGATGCCTTCATGTCACCATTTTTATCAAAACCTTTTAAACAATAATCTGATTTTGTGAACGCTTCACAGTCTGGATTAGCTCATCTGATTGGTATCAATATTTATTAATCTCAGAAGACCAAGGATGTTTAGGAACTACCTCACTAATTTAGCAAAAACAACAGCTATGAGTTGACATAAAACCTCATAATGGATGCTATACTAAGATAAACAACTCAAACTCACAAGCCAGCTAACTTACATTATGCCAGAACTAATCCAACCTTTTTATTAATCTAAAACCTGGAGGCTTTCCAGTTTATCTTAAATTAGGCAAATCAAAGACGAAACCATCTCAGGAGTTTTGAACGTTTCTCTAATGTGGTTGTTGTTCTCTGAGCTCCAGGTAGAAAGTGGTTCTTTTCTGTGGCTCAGCTTTGTCATTTTGCCAAGATATGCACCAGTTTATCAGTGCCAGATCTGGCTGTGGTGAAACTCATGCAGTCACTGAAACCAGTGGAGCACCAATTAGCATCTGAACTGGTTTGGGGAAAAAGATCTCGTTATGACCTCTAAAATAAATGGAGAGTTGTGATTCTGATTGTTATAAAGTCATACAGACATTGTTAGTCAATTAAACAAAAGCAAACAAAGGCACAAACTACATCACAATCTTGCAGGACTGCTTGGACGGGATATTTAATAGAATATTAGATTTCAAGTGTTATGCGTTCACACTCTGCATATCTGTTCAGTTGGATAGACTTTAGTTGCCTTTACTGCCCATAACTGATAGTTCAGATACTTAGACTTAAGTAGAGTCAGGCAGCGGCTGCATAATATATTGCACATTTATTGTTCACTGTACACAGTATGCACATCACAAACAACTGTCTGAGCTGAAGTACATTGCAGCCAATGTATTATGCTTGCAAATAGTTTAGATGGAAAAGTTTTGGAAGGTGCTCAAGTCACGAAGAGTTAAAAACTACACACCTCAGTCAGGATCAACTTTTTCAGTGAAACCTTGTGGTAGAGAAAAAAAATCAATTATTTTGTTCCTGTAGCAGAAAGGGCAGAAAGGGATAAACGCTGTTTGCTTATTTATGAACCGCAAATTATATTGTTATTACAATCTTAAGGTATTATCAAATGTTTTCATAATATCCTGCATCCTTAGTGTTGACGACGTGTAATGATAAAAAGGAAAATGTGGATTATTTATAGGAAACTGTCACATGAACTTTTTTGCAACTAAGTCATTAATACTTTCCCTACATAAAAGAATTGCTCTAATAGAAAAAACAAATCTCTATCTAGAGCAAATAGCTTTTCTTTTAGTTATTTGTATTTATGAAATTGACATCAAGGAAATGCAAACCATCATGTCTATCTCAAAACACCTAAACTATCAAATATATCTCCTGCCCACTCCTAGTTCATCACAATGTCATGTTTCAATTACATATTTTTCTGATATGTAGTTTTGGTCACTGTTGTATCAAAACTCTAGTAACATTTATAAAAGAATTTATTGGAATAATAAATTTATGTTCTATGGTTTGGTTGTCTCAAGATGGTTCATCAGTAAAAATGTGGTCCCCAACTTTTTGGACCACTGCCTTACTTTAACATATCAATAAGTACAAAAGACATATTGATATATATGCGTTAATGTCTGCATGTGTGCTTTGCAGATTGGGGACCTCAAAGACCACTATCACTTCTTCCACAGTCGGACTATCAAGAGATCAACTTTATCGAGCCGTGGTCGCCATAGTTTCATCTCCATGGAGCCCAAGGTGAGCCTGTGGCCTGCTCTAAACCTGCTCTGTAGACACATGCTCCTGTCTGTTGTTCTGTGTCTGTTGACTGGCTCAGTTGACTCGGTTGAGACTCGATGGATCTCTCCTGACTGTAATCAAACTGCTGTTCAGGGTAACAGCTGAGGAAACTCCACGTGTTACTCAGAGTCATGCAGGTGGTTCAGTTTTATTAGATCATTATGTGGATGAAGATTGTTCTTTCAAAATGGGGTTTTGTCAGAAGGGAAGACTGAAGCATTTTTGACCCATACAAGTGCAGAATATTAAAAGGGACTATATTTCTGACACTCTGTAAATACAGAAATAGTTAATCTTGTCTAAGCAATATAAAACACACTGTTACACAGTAAACCTACAGTTACTTGTATTCCTGGCAGATTTAGGTTTTAAATTATTGTCGTTTAGCCTAGAATTTAAAATGATAATAAAATTGCTTGATTCCATTTTAAAACTGATTAATACTCTTCTCTTTAATCAACAGTAAAATCTTTATTTACATATTTTTGAATGTTTCCACATTTAATGTTGGTAATATCCTGGTTAAACTTCTGAGTTCATTTTGCCCATGTCTAACTCAAAAAACTCAAACTCTTGTAAAACATTTTACTACTGAATTTATTCATAACGTTTGTTCCAAGATGTCAATTCCTACAGCTTTAACATAAACTATTTTCTAGTTTTTGCTGTTAGGTTCAGTTTTGCCTCAAAAGGAACCAGAATGTAACCGTGTTAATCAGATTTTTTTTACTGTGCCACAGTACAAAGTTCATGGTCTCCACCTTGAACACTGCTGTGCGTCAAACCTCGTTTATCACTCAGACTGTTGAGGCTTTTGGTGCAGCTTGACTCAAAATGCAGCCACAACATTTGACAAAGTTTTCACTGAAGTTCTTTGGCTAAAAAAAAAAAAAAAAAATCTTCCTTGATTCAGACTTTTCTGCCTGTCCTCCAAAACCTCTGTCCTGAGCTTATTTAGACATGTACTATGTAAAGTATTCACTCCTTTGTTAACAGGCAGATCTGTAAAAGCTGCTCCAGAGGGAACCATGCTAAAGTAGACATTCTCACCATGGCTGAAAATTAAATCAAGTTTACTTGCATCATTCTGTATTAATTTAATATTTCTGGTAATATTTCTAGTTTTGTAAAACACACATGTTGGATGAAAGTAGCTGAAATTATAAGTCTTCAGTGCTAAACTGCCCATTTATAACAGTGTGTGATTTTTAAAATGTGTCATTACACACTTTGGTATTAATATGTTTGTGAAAGCAAAATTCTCACACTGTTAAAGTTTCTAAAAACACAAAGATCTTTTAAATAATTTATAATAAGCAGCACAACATACATCAAATTGCAGAGGTTGGAAAAGAAAGTAGTAGATTAATCATAACCAGTATAATCATAATATTCAATAAAAACATTGTAATGAACATGTTTTTCTGCTATTGTGCTGGTTTGTTTTCCACCTTTTGGGGTCTTATAATAGTAAATAGCCACACATGACACTGGTTACTGTGCCCAATATGCTAAAGACAGGAGATTTTTTTAAAGCAATTAAAAATTTCTCATTCAGCACATTTCATCTTCCTCAAAGCTGACGGTCAGCCATCTTCATTCCAGACTCTTATATTTAATTTCACTGGTTTGAAACTATTTAAAGTTAATTTGACATTCTAAGTACATTAAGTCATTTGTTTGATTTATGGAATGATTTATAATGAGAAGACAAACATTTACTTGCAAAAAAAAAGTGAATATTTTTTTTCCTGTATGGAATGACCAATGCATGTGGGAACTAAAGAAATGTTTGTCTAATATCAAAATGTCAAAATGTTTGTCTAATATCAAAAATGTCTGAACAATAATAATTTGTTTCACCATTGTTATGGAAGTTCTGTGCAGAAAATGCTTTAAAAAGGTAAACCTTTGCCTTTTTAAACTACCTGTTGTGTTTTAAATCTCTGGTTTGTTTTAAATGACTTTGGAAATGGACGGCCTAATGAACCAGGTGAAGCTCCGTGGTCGCAGGTTGCAGACCTCTCACTTGGGTGTTTATAGATACAAGTTTCCACACAGTACTAAATGTTCATAAATAGAACAGTATTTTTGTTACAAGCTATACATGAAATAAAAATCATTTTGTGCTGAATCTAAAATCTATAAACCCTATATATATTTTTTTTGTACTCCAAAAAAAATGTACATACACTAAATAGGTTGAGAAAGCCAAACATGTTTTTTAGGTTGTTTTTATGGATTTAAGCTGGATTCTTTTCCTGGCTGTGCACTTTAAATCACTTCAATTAGGGCGACTCATCTCAACTCGCCCCAGGATCAGAAGCAGACTCAGCGGATAGAGAATTACACGTAAAAGCTGCAGAAAATGACATAAAACTGCATTTAATTAGAGACAAAGGTGAGCATTTTTATGGTCCTTTAACTCTATAATCCATCAAATAAAAAAACAAAAAAAAACAGGGTAAATAAACTGACACGCAGCGGCGAGCAGCATCAAGATGTCATGTTTGTAAAGATAACAGCACAGTTATGATGAAATAATATGCCTTTGAACATTATAAATACCCAAACTTGTATTCAATTAGATCTAAAAAGACTTTTTTCTTGCCAAGGGAAAGTTAAATGTTGTCGTAACTCATATGGCCCAAGTATCTTCAAAGAGTCATTGAGCATGTTGATGCTGTGGGTAGGAAGGATATCAGGTAGCAGTCAGTCTTACAACAAATCTGAATAAGCCTCTGACTGAAGTCTGTTTCTGTGGGACTGTCATGAGATACTAAGAGCTTAATATCTGATGACACCATCAGTTATTAGCAAGTAATGCTTATTCAGCTCATTTGCTGCTCCTCTTTAAATTTCTGTCTGTCTGTGCATCGGTTATGCCAATGCTGCTGTGGTAATACTATAATGGCGCACTGTTAGTTAAAGCCACCATTTTAACAAGTTTCCATTTCTTAGCTTAAAATTAATTAGTTTATTATTAGAAATTCTCGCCTATTTCATTTAAACTGAAAAGGAACATGAAATTATGTTTTCAGACTTTTTGCACAGGCGAAAAAGTCTGTTTTTTTATTATTAATTGACTGTAGAAAAACTGTTATTTGAACATGATGATCTTGCATTATTTTTAAGTATAGCCCGAAGACAGTATGGTACCCTACGCAGTTAGGTACAGCTCTACAAAATCTTTCTTCTATGGATATAAAATGTAAATACACCGGGATGAAATGGTATGGTTTTCTTACCAGATAAGGGCAGAAAGCTCTAATCTTTTATCTTTAACATACTTTGCCTTCATTTTTCACACTCAAGCTTGTTTAGGTTTGCTTTTTTATGAAGTGGGTCACATTTTCATACAAGCTGAGACTTGACTTGGAAAACCACAGACATGAATGCATGATGAGCAGTAAGGATCAGTAAAGATGCATCACAGTGTTTAAGCGACAGTAGAGAGTCAAAAAAGAAGAGACACCACCTGTCACCTCCTTTGGTATACACCTTGTCGTCTTATAGCTTGGTTCATATTGTGTGTTTTTTTTTTTTTTTTTTAGCCCATTCTTTTTCTTTACCTATTCTCCTTTGATTCCCTCTTTTGCTTCCAGTATACACGTCTCCTGTCCTGGTTCTTCTGTCTTCTTGCCCTCTTGGGCCTGACACTGTGCCTGGTGGAGGCAGGTCTGATGCCAGCTGGCTGAGATACAGATTTTAACAGACTGGATGAGGAACAGAAGGTTAACTGAGAGAAAACCGAAAGGGAGATGAACCATAGAAACTAAATGAAGAAAGCCTGGACCGTACAGTAATTGAGCTGTCAGCTTTTATCCCTACAGAGCAATCTGCAGACCAGTCTGTGTTTGGGTCTCAAACTGATGGCCAGTTTGCTCCAGCTGAGTCTGGCGCACTGCTAATGATGTTTTGCAATCAGGTTCTGTGATGACAGCCGTGCGCGTTTTTTTTTTTGTGTGTACGAGTGAGTCAGATGGGTGTAGCAGAGCCATGAAAAGACGCACCCTGCCATCCCCAGTACTTACTGGCACGCATGTTACCATGGCGATGCAGCACAGATTACCAGTTTATGTCACCTGACTAAACGTGGTGTCACTCGCCTGTCGGGTCATTTTCCAAGATAAAAAGAGGCCACAATGCTGAGAAGCATCCTAAGAAGGCTACATGTGGCAGAAATGAGTCGGTTGGTTGCGGTCATTTTAAATTCCTGAAATACATCTTGAAGATTTAAACTGAGGGAACGTTTAAATTAACTGCAGTTCACATTGTACATTGTTTAGCATTTATCGAGCTTCAAAAATGATCTATATAATAAAAAGCTAAACTAAATCAAAAAGTTGAACGCTTGAGGTCTCAATTAAATCCCTGTGTTTAGTCTTAAGTATATCTACCACTCACCTTCACAGAACAGCTGTTCTTTACTCTGGGCCTCGCAAAGAATTGGTGACATCAGAACACCGATTTTATTTACTTCTGTTAGTGATTAAAGTGAACACAGTGGTGATTAAGAGCAGGAATAAACAAGTGCTTTTGAACCAGTTCTAGAACCACTTTGTTGGAAAATTCCCCCAAGGAAGTGCAAATGGAAATTTTATGGTATCTCGAACTCAAAGATAAACCTGTTAGGATATACTGCTCAAAGATCAAAGTCTTTAAGGTTTGATAAGACTCCTTGGAGAAACAACCGTGCATGTTAATATTTGATAAAATTAGAAACATTAGTTATCTTATAAGTTTGTTTCATTTTCCTTGAGCAAATTGGCATTCATTAGTCTCCTCTCCACTTTTTTTTGGTGATTTAACAAATGCTCATGACAAGTTTTAAATTTCCCAATTTAAAAGAACATAAATTGTGAAAAGAACAAAAATTGTTCTACAAAACACTTGTAGCTTAACACTGTGTCTTATAGAAAGACGACGGATTGAGACCATTTTCACTTTTACATTATTCAACTGCTGACAGTTTTTTAAAGTTGCACAATGCGTGTCACAACAATACATCTCTGTTGTTTTAGTTATTTCAGAGTCCAGAGGTTGGCACTGGCCCGGTGTGACGTGTCCTTTTTATTTATGGGCGACAACAATTAACCGTGTCAACATGACTTGCCGCACTGCGACAATCCTAATGTGTTTATGGCTTAAAGATAAAAACTTGATCCAGTTGAGAATTGCCTCTAGATTCAGATCGGCTAATGTTTCATCTTATTGCTTGTTGCGTCTGGCAACAAGCAGAATCAAATACGGATAAAAGACTTTTACTCGATTCAACTTAACATGGAATCGAGACGTCCTAGCGCAATCAAAGAGAACTGCTTCATTTTAGGTTTCTTGGTAATTTGCTAAGTTGCTGTGAGTAATGCCATTTGTAGCAACATTAATATCTTGAGAATGAGAGCTTGAGAGACATAACAGATTTTTTTTTTGTTACAATATTATTAAAATACAAAATGAAAATAACTGTTTCCGACAGACTGAATTCACCTCAAAGGGACGAAGAGCGATTAGCCCGTAGCTGCATGTGGAGGAGTTTTGTTAATGACGTGAAAGCACTAAGGGACCGTTGATAACGCACTTTGCTGTCATGGACTGAGATCTTGTTGCTGTAGAAGGCAACAAGATCTGCAACAAGCAATACATTAATTAATCACATTATAAATCAAAATAAGCTCAATAATTTCCATTCTAATGATTAATATTTTTTGGAGGGCAGTTTTGTTGTCAGATTTTATAATCTGCTACATCTATTGTTTTAGATATGTATGATTATTATTTCTGCTTTATTTATTGTTTTTGGGCATTTTGTTTATTTATTTAGTTATTTAAAATATCCTCCAGTTCCAGTGCGAGGTATTTTATTTTATTCTTTCAAAAATAAAGTTTACTGTTCTTTCTTGAGAGAACAAACTTTTCATTATTCTGGCATTATCTTTATATTACTTGAAAATGGTCTCAAAAGAACATCATCGCAATGACAACTTGTTGTCCATCAAAATTTGTTATTGATACAGGCATCACAGCCTGTCTTAAATGTCTCGAGAACATTTAAATGTTTAAGCGACAACTTGGGAGAAAGCGCTGTAGTCAGATAAGACCAAAATGGAGTTCTTTGGGATCAATTCGGCCCAACATGTTTGGTGGATCCTTTGGAGGTTGAAGAGTTATTGTTTGGGGAGATTTTTCTTCTAGGGATTTTTAGGAAGAAACTTTATTTCCTCAGCCAGAACAATGAAGATGGGTCTTGTATTGGTCTTACTGGCAAAGCAACAAAGAAGGGGCTAAAGAGGAAGCACACAAAAAGGTGACCGTAGTCTCTCAGTCCTACAGAAAATCTGTGGAGGAAGCTGAAACTTTGAGTTGCCAAGTGGCGGTCAAGAAACCTAAAGAATTTAGAGTGTTCCTGCAAAATGTCCCCTGAGATCTCTGCAAACTTAAAGGCCAACTACAAAAAACATCTCTGTATTGTGCTGGCCAATGAATGATTCTCAAAGTAGTACCAAGTCAAACTGGTTGTGAGCAAAGCAACTTTTAACTTTTATTTAAGGAGATTTTGTTATATTTTCGTGTATTTTCTCTCCACATTAAAATTAGCCGTTTAGATTGAGCTGCCCTTCCAGTCTGAGGAGCTTGGATGCTGTGTTTGATCAGTCCATGTCTCTAAGCAATCGCACAAGACAACTGGTACGAAACTCTTTCTTTCACTTGAGAAATATTTCTAAATTAAGAAGGCTGGTGTTAGGACATGGATTAGAGAAGATCCTCCATGCTTTTATTTCTTCTTATTCACATTATTCTGTAGCGTCTCTTTCTTACTAGAACGAGCAGAGGACACACGCATCAGTCCTGTGTTAATGTTTCCGGCTGGCTACCAGGTACTTTTAGAGTTCACTTTAACATGCTGCTGTTAACCTTTAGGGCTTTGCAGGGTGAAGCTCCTTATTTATATCTCTGACCCGTTAAAGCCTTACACATTTACTCAGAACCTCAGCCAACCAGAGGTTCTGGTTGGGTCCTCAGACCGGCTTCAAAACTTGTAAATGTGGAATTTGCTCCTTTTAGATATTCACACCTTCACTGTATAAGATGCTTATCTTGTCTTTATGTGGTATTGACACAACTGACTACTTTAAAAGTCAGCCGACGACTCTTTATTCAGCTAAACTTTTAGTTTTTACCATCTACTTTTTTCAATTGTTGTTTGTGTGGTATTTTAAATCTTTCAAAGGTGTGGTGCAGTATTTCAGTTTCCCAACATTCATTTTCTTTCAAATATCTGACTTTAGATATTCATGCCAATATATTTAGAATAAGTGAATCTGTGAATATTCAACCATGACTAGGTGGAAGCCCAGTGATTATATTAAAGCTGCAATAAGTAATGTTTATAAAAGATATTTTTCATAAATTTGTTAAAACTGTCACGATGTCCTGACAGTATGAGACAGATAATCTGTGACAAAATTGAACTCCTCTTCCTTGAGACCCTACCGTCGTCTGCAGAAACACACTGCTTCTGGTCAGAAACAACCAATCAAAGCCAGGAGGAGGGTCTTAATGCTGCCAATCAACCTATGTGTACATGCTGCTCACACCCTCCCCCTTGTTCTCTGCTTTGCTCACCAGAGCCTGCCTTAAATAACCAGATCTTTTGGGAAAAGGGGAGTCGTAAAATGTGCTACAATTTGGCCTCACACAGTTACTATTTAATTTTTGTATCACTTTCGAAAGTTTTGGAATGTTTTGTCAGACTTTTCAAAGTGAAATAAACTTCTTGTCCATTCGACACAACTTTTTATTTAGTGGAGTTTACTGACCTGCGACAGACCGGTGACCTGTCCACCCCGCCTCTCACCTGGAACGTGGCTGGAGATAGACACCAGCAACCCTCCCGAAGCCACTAAGGGACAAGGGTGTAATGAAAATGGATGGATGGATGGAGTTTACTGACATCAACTTTATGGAAACCAAACTCCACATTATTACTGTGTTTAAGCCTTAAGCCAAATCTGAAACATGAACTTGTAGGAGATTTATCAAATTAAAACGAAAAGTTGGCACTTGACAGCATGAGCAACGCTGTACATTACATCATCTGTTTGTTTGTTTTTTTATCTGAAATTGCATCCAGATAAAGAAAGATGTCTGAACTCGACCAAATCTCAAGAGCTTTGAATTCCAAACAAGAAATACAAATAAATCATTGGATTTTATATAGACCCTTTGTTCCCTCCAACATGTTTTTGTTCAAAATAACTACTGCAATACAAATCTGAAATCCCTCTCCAACTGTTTAATGTTGAGTGTAAGCAATAATTACAGTATTATAGTATTATTTTTCCTCTTTTGTGTCCTTTTGGAGTGTTGTCAGAGATTATTTTGGAATTACATCTGCTGAGGGTTTCTGCGGCTCTGTTTGGGATGCTGAACCATCCTGGACCATTGCTGTCTTTTTCACTAATTTCCACAAGTGTTTAAATGAAATTACTCATTTGGACAAAACTTATTTCAAAATGTTTTTTTTCTCTCTTACTCCTTTTTTTTCATTTTTCTTTAAATGACTTTTAAAAATATATTTAGGTGGGTTTTTCTGAAAGTACAGGCCATATATTTTTTTATTTACCATCGAAGGAAGCTTAATATTTATCCTAACAAACATATTTAGTAAAAGTAATCTTTTACTGAACACATTTCTTCTGAGTGGAAGTAATATTAATGTTTCAAAGGTATCCCGTCAGAGTCCTGACTTTAATCTGATTGGTAATCTTTGGAATTGAGCTAAAGATTAAGGTGATGGCAAGGAGGTCTTCTGACTGTTATCACTTGGAGCTCATCAATAAAGATAAATCATCAAATTACCAGTAGAAACTTGTCAAAAAGTCAGTAAGCAAAGATTTAACTGAGTAAGTTTAATAATACAAAACAACAAGAAACAATCAAAAGGTTTGTTTTTTTATGTGTAAAGACAATGAAAAGAAAATAATTTATTTTTGTGAAGAGTTCAATTGTTGGCAGTGCTTTCCTTAAACTGAATCTTTTTTTATTATTATTTTATTATTCCTGTTTAGAAACAAACTTGTGTGTTAAATGAAAATAATTTAAAATGAAAATAATTTAAAATCATAATATGCCAGGATTGTAAATAATTTGGTCCAAACTTTAAGTCGGTGGTGCAGATCGTGGTTTATATGGAGTTCTTGTATCAAATCAAATCTGTTTTAAATTTAACAAATTCATAAATTAAGACTCGGTGTGGTAGGAAACCACAGTTTCCTGAAGTCTCTAAAAAGTTTGAGCTTCTCAAATGTACTTAAGTCAGTGCAATAACCGGCTTCTTCTCTCAGGCCAGAGGTTTATGAGTATTCTGCTTGCTATTTTTTTCTCTTCAGACTCCCAGCTTGCATTTTTGTAGCCTGCAGCTCAAACATCATCACACAAACAGCAGTGAAAGTGGATCAATTTGTTCCCATTTGCTCTATTGAAGTGAACTCTTCCCCAGTTTCCCCTGGTTACTGACCCAGCCAGCAAGAGAGCACAGAGCTCGAACGAGAGCCGGGGGGAGGAGGGAGAGGCAGGGATAGGAGCAAGTAAAACGACAACCATCTGAGGGAGCAAATAGGCATCTGTGGATAAGAGGAGCAGAAAATGTAATGAAAAAGAAGTGCTAAGAGAGCAGTAAATCAGGGGCAGAGATGAGGGGTAGAAGACTGCGATAACTGGGAATCAGACTGGAAGAAAAAGCACAACAGGAACTTTGACATTGGAGCAGAGGTGTTAGCAGGCAATCCAGTGTTCAATCAAATTGGAGTTAAGTGGCTAAATAGATTGTCACACCTCAAAGCCGGCCAAAGAACCGGCACAAAACAACTTGAGCAATATATAGCCAAGCTTTAGGGGCAGTAATGGCGGGCAGTGTTGTTTTTGTTTGGATAAACTCTGGCACACAAAATGCAATCGATCTAAATAGCAGTAGCTTGTTTTTATTGAAGACCAAACAGGAAGGCCACAGCACTTGGTAGATTAAAAGAATCAGAGGATTGACTTTTTCTCACCTGTAGGTATTACGCAAAATGAGAATACAACTTTTAAATGTATTCCCAGAAAATAGATGAATTGTCATCTGTGCAATCTACTTGAAGATGTGCAGTTCCAGTTTGTGAGGAAGTAATTTCATCAGATTTACCAGTTGGGTGTACATAAAGGTATTCTAGAAGCTTGATTGACAGAAAAGTCAGCCTGAAGTTTCAGTGAGTTTTTTTTTTTCTCAGTTTATCTCCTTTTTATAATTTCTAAGTATCAACTTTTTAAATCCAACTCTCTTGCACTTCCTTTTCAAATGCTGCCCTGGCCAACATTATAGTCATACAAACACCTGAGACTGAGTTTTGTGGGACAGATATGACAGAACAACAATATGCCTGTAAGAAAAATGACCAGGTAGAGGAAACTTAGAAAAGTTCTGATCAGATCCTGATATCCAAGTTTACATATCCAGCGTTTACTGCTTTTTTTGTTGTACTTGTGTAGGTCGACATGAATAAACCACACAGTCATTATCAGCTTTTGTGCACCAAGAGCTTGCACCAGCTCTCCTAGCGCAAATTGGCCTGCTTGATATCAACATGAAGACCTCCACAGCCTCGGCTCCATAAAAGGACTGTAAGCAGCTTGCTTCTCTGCAGTTGGGGTCAGACATTCTGGTAATTCCAGAAGAAGCTACTGAACACTTTTGGATTTCAGTGGACAAGATTGGCTTAAAAGATCTATAGATGCACATTTCTGTTGAGCTTATTTTAAGCTCAACAGAAATTAGATTTTATACATACAGTAAACATGTTTAATTTGAATATAGTTTAAGTTTCAATGTCTTTGCTCCTTTTAAAATTTTGCAAAAGTATTGTAGATGATGCAAAGATTGTCTTATTTTTATTCAGATGTTGGATATATGTGTTGCGACTTGAGTGAATAATTACTTTTAGTTTTCAAAAAGTGCAATTAAAGCTTTGGAAGGCTTCATGGATCTTAGATTTGCAAATTGCAGGAAGGCTGATGCACTATGTGGGAGTTGCTTTGGAGCTATTGGGTTGTGTAAATGGTCACTTTGAAGCTGATGGTCCTGATAGGAGTCCGAAGTGAAATGAGCTGAGACTTCAGCACATGGAGGAAGCTTCAGGCTTTTCTCCATCTCCGATCATTTTATTTCTCTTTGCCTTGATTCCTTTTCTTTCGTATCTTGCTGTGCTCTGCACATTTATTGAATTACTTCACAAATGGAAAGTGTTTTTTTTTTTTTTTTTTAGCCTTTCTTCACAACATTGAAAACAATATATGTAGTTTAGAAATCCAGATTATTTACTATAAAATCAATTATTCCCACCTCTTGCTCCCTCTTGGTCCCTCATGCAATTTGTTTTTCACTTGTCTTCTCTTCAAGCTCAGACTTCTTTCATTCACTCTCCTGGGACTCCTTCTCTTCAGCTCTATATCGCCTCTCCTCCTCTCATCTTATCTTGTCTTGTTGTCTCGCTCTCCAACTCTCCAGAGATCCCGTGCATTGTTTCAGTGTATGAGACCAGATAATCACTCCACAGTCATCATGTCAGCTTTTCTGTTCTTCTTTTTTTGCTCCCGTTCTTCTCTTCATCTGCAGAGGCTGCATAGATGCAGAGAAATGTTTCACTTTTACAGAGGTACAGTGAGTAATATGTGGGGAATCATGGATTTCTGAATGTCTGGTGAACTATATATTATCAAAAAAAAAATTGATTGCCCTTTATGTGTATTTTCATTTTTTATTTTTTTGTCTGAGCATCACTTTTGACAGTCAGACTTCTAGCTTCACAACAGTACCACATATATATCTGAAAACACAACGCTTTGTAAAATGTGAACTTTATTGCAGTTTGTCACACTACAGCCTTAAACTTCTTTTAATTTAATGACATTTCATGACAGAGGAAGACAAAGATCCACATCATTTTTAGGGGTAATAATCCCACTATCCCACTGGAGTTATAGCTTCTAGTTTTTTGTGGCTCATCTCAACCTTCTTTTCACATCTAGAGATGGACATTTGCTCCTGTTCTGTTTTTCAAAATAGCTCCATCAGTCAGAATGGATGGAGAATAGCTATGAACATCAGTTTTAAGCTTTCCACACACTTTCAACTAGATTTAGGTCTGGACTTTGACTGGGCCATTCAAACACATCAGAGTTGGGCATTTGTGGTCTTCATACTATTCTGCATTTCTTGACCATTTCTCAGTTTGAAAGGTTCTGATGTAAATTAATTGATTTTTAAAAATTTTTTACATTTTTTTTCAGCAATTTGTGACAATCAGGCGAGTCAATTTAATGAGTCAAGTTGGCTGCTTCTAGAGATGATGCCGTATTGCACCATTTTTATTTAGTTAAATTGCAAACCTACCAAGATGCATATTTTGGTAGGTTTGCAGTCGTTCCATTCTTTCTACTTTTATGTGTTGGATCACAACATGACTCTGTGAGATTCTCAAAGCTGTGATATTGTCAGCCTCAACCTTCCCCACTACTTTCTCCCTGACCTGTTTGCTGTGTTCCTTGGACTTCATGATGCTGTTTCTGCACTAATGTTCGCTAATAAACCTCCTTCCTTCATAGAACAGCTGGATTTATACTGAGATTGAGTTATCTATATGCAGGCTTTTATTTGCTCTTAAGGAAACCTCTGAAAGGAATTATTTAGTCATCAGAGATTGAGGGCTTAATTAAAGGCTTGACATAATTTCTAGATTTTCAAATTTAGTAAATTATGTTTAATTTTTATCCTACCTTCTTACACAAATTATTGCTAGTTTCTATATCTATTGATTTTTCACATAAAATCCCAATAAAATGCATGTTTTGTGGTTGTAACCTGACAAAGAACCTCCCTTTGCGAGTTTTATTGTCAATATGTCTTTTAACAATAGCCAGACTGTTCTTATTAATCTTTTCAATGGATCTTTATCAATGGTTCTCTGGGTTTTATTTGTTTTCTAACTGGCTGTTTTCTACTTAGAGTATTTCTCATTAAATCTTTGTTTAAGCTGCAGAACTCTCACCAATAAATAGTAAAGTTATAAATAAAATCTCAACAGCACAAGGAAAGAACCAGTGATGCACAAATACATTTTTCTGGTAATTGAAATCACACAGCTCTCTGTTGATTACCTTTGACTTGTAATCAGAAACAAATATTGAACATCGTAAAATCTGACCTATGTCATGTTCATTAAATGCATCAAGAAAGAAAAGGCTCTTCTTTAAAAGCATTTTCTGTTTTTTGACGTCAGAAAAAGTTAGATATGATTAGGGACATGCAAGTTTGTGCACAAATGGGAAAACTCTTGTAATCCCCTCATTTTATGTTTAGTGTTTGTCACATTTAATTGCTGGATTAAAACAATGAGGAGAAATTTGTTGCTTGTTCTAATCTCCTTAAAGAAAAGTCAGGCGTCTAATATCAGTATCAGCTGGTAAAAGCCTGATTGGTGTTTCTTAAAGGTTTAAAGCCGACTGGTTTTATTGTGCAGGCTTCCATGTTCACAAGTCTATGACAAAGACACTTAATTTGATCCTTTTTTTACTTTCAGGATTATTTATAAAAGATATATTGACTAAAGAAATTGAATAAAGAATTATCAGGTATTTTGTCAGTATTTTTTTAACTTTTAACAACAGAAACTGCAGTTGTCTTGTTAGCGTTTGTGCAAATCATTGCATATTGTGTCACCATACGTTTTTCAGCTAACAGAATCACAATTAGTTTAAATTGCCACTTTTTTTTTTTAGGATTTTTGGAGATTTATTTGAAGAAATTTAGCAAATGCTGTTTGGTTTTTAACCAACTGGTAATACAGTAGCTAAAAATTCATATTAAAATTGGCTCTTACACACCCATTCCTTCAGTTTGCTGCTTACTTTAAATACATTTTAGTCTGTATTGTGTGCGTAAAAACTAGACAAAATACCAGGAAGACCTTCAGAGAGTCTGAAAGCTTCTTGGCTGTAAACGCCATCTTTTGCACCAGTTTTCCAAAGGTAAAATATAAACAAACAGTCAGGGTTAAAAACTTATACAAAGCAATAGGATTTGTCTTCTTTGTAGCATATGTTTAGGTGCAAATTTAAATTCTATACTATTTTCCCTTCTTCTCCATGCATGTTGTGTCTGGTCTAATTTTTTCAGTTTCTGTGCTACTGTCTGAGTGTAAACTCTTGAAGGTATGAAACCTGTAGACTAAACACAAAGAAGCAGATTTCAGCAGTGGGTTCATCTGTCCTGTTCTGACCCAGAAAAATACTGTTTTTGAAATCGGAAAATTCTGTCTAAAACCGGGATGAACCTTTTTCCAAGGACTGGCGTGTGCTTGGAAGCAAGCGCAAACCATTTGAGAGATTGATGTCACATGGGAGACTTTTACAAGTTCTTGGCAAGTGATTTTCAGCCAGAAAATACAAGATTGCCTTTTATTTATTTATTTATTTTTGTCTTGGGTTGTTGTGATGCTTTTTCCAAAACACGTTCTGGATCATCATCTCCCTTTTTCATTTTTAAAATCTTTGCTGCTTTTACAGTTGAAACCAGATTTTTACAGCCACTGTAAAGTTATATAAAATTCATATAAAATCATACTTTTTTTTTAATAACCTCATTTTTTCAACATCTAAAAGAAAAATCTGACTAAACTTTTTGTTTTTAGGGTCAGTTGGGATAACCAAAGAAATTTCGTTTTGCAGTTTAGTTAAACTGAGATAAATTTTGGGATTTATTTTAAAGCAACACCTCAATAACATCGCTTCTTTGTCAGGAAAAAAATCAAAAGTGATCAGTTAAGTTATTTATGGGAATGTCCAACTATCATGTCATTTGGAAAGTAGAGGTTCCGCGTCGCAAAGATAAACTTGTTTTGATGAGATATCAATCCTGAGAACTTTTGCAAAATATATTATGAAGATGCTATCAACAGAGCACCAGCTCAGCTTGAAATGTAATTTATTACCTTGGCTCATAGGTAACTAATAATCTTTTCTATTAAGTCTCTTTTCAATGTTTTATTTAGTTCATGTGATAAATTAGAACATGGGATTTATATATTTATCTGTACTTTGTCTTGTTTCCTTATTGGGTTATCTGAGGGCTAATTTTCACTGTGTTTAATTATTTTTAATGATCTCTGCTAAATTACACCTGTGTGTGTGTGTGTGTGTGTGTGTGTGTGTGTGCTTGTTTTAGGTGGAGTGGATAGAACAGCAGGTGGTGAAGAGGAGAATCAAGAGGGATTACAAACCTGTCCCACCCCTTTCCCTGACGAGCCCCGCCCAGAACAGCGTGGCGCAGAACAACATTTTCTACAATGACGCGAAGTGGAGCAGCATGTGGTATATCGTAAGTACACTGAGGACTATGCGCTGCTCACTTTTCCCCAGTTTGTGGGTCAAAGGTCTGGTTGTGTTGTGATGTGGCCCTGATTACTGCGGTGTCAGTGGAGCTGAGGGATTTATGGGCCTGTTTTCTCTGAAATCAAACAATCGTGGTTGTTTTTATGGAAAAATGTCCTTCTTTACTGTATGAAAAACAACTAGGAGAAGCCTGGCTTGTACCAGTTGCAATTGGGCGCTTATCACAGGTGTTTACTTACTGTACACCTTCAGATCATTGCTCCTGTAGGTATACATTTTTTGTGTATGTGACCGGTTGAGCGTCCTCGACTCTGTCAATTGTTAACTTGATTTAGATAAATCCTGATACTTTGACCGGAGATTTCGGGGTGTTTCAACTGGGGGAGGAAACTCTCTGAACTTTTTGTCCATGTTTTTAGGTGTACAGTAGGGCTGGAGAAAAAAAAATACATCCTGTCTTTTTCTTGAAAACACCAGCAGTACAGTTGGATCAATGAAAATGTTTTTTTTCTAACTTAACACAGAAATTTTCTTAGCGGGATGGTATTATGCATTTTCTAGGCATATAGTGCCATTTTAAAGCACAATTAAATAACTATGCCAGCTTTAGTTGTTATAAAGGTGCTGCATACATCAAACATAACTTTGTAATTTGACATCTTGAAATTGGGCATCTATCTCTTTAAGCTCCTACTTTTTTTGATGCTCCATCTTCTTCACGTAATCACAACAGTGTTCGTCTTTTATGGCATTTACAACCCTTTCTTCAGTGTGTTGGACTGAGCAGACTCAGTTCCACCAGCTGTTTGCTAATTGCAGCTGCCGTTAGTCTGAAGGAGCTGAGTTAATGAGTTGTGGGGGAGGGGCGCTCTGTGGGGCAGAAACTTGAATTGGAGGCTGCAGCTCCAAAGGAGAGCTTTGTGTCAATGAGTGTCACTTTGTGAGAGCAAGCGTTTAGGCGCCTCTGAGTGGTTGCCATGGGAAACCATGGTAACAACATCATAGCGTGATACGAAGCTCGAAAAAGTAGATTTTACATAATAGCTCCCCTTTAAGTGGCTAAAAGGTAAAGCCATTGTTAACAGGTGTGCACCTAAATTTCACTTTGACCCAGAAACAAATAAAATTGGACACGTTTGACTAACATTTTCATTGAGTGATAAGGGATTGCCAACTCAAACAAAAGACGCCGTCGGCTTCTGCAGCTACAGCAATCGTGTAATTTTATTGCAAGTGTCACACTGTGAGATTGCTCTCATAAAACCCTGGCAGTAATGTTTTGTCGTACGACATAATATCATTTTAAATTGTCTAGTGAGTAGATAATTAGTTCTTCAAATATAGCTGCAATCTAGAGAGAGTAAAGTGCTTCCAACATTTTATTTATATTTTTCCTTTAATTGTCTCATGAGAATTAGAGAAGTTACTCTTGACTTACGGGCTCGTTGGTAAGCAGTTTCAGTTTACAGCGCCACCTGCCTGTTTGCCGCCTCATTTGCCTCCAGCCTGCGCGACTTTAGAGCTGCCGGTGCTATGGGTGATTAAAATGTGTTATATCTGCTGAAAAGGCACAAATCTAACAGCATTGTAAAATGTTTTCTTAGTTTCAAGATGTTGTTGTGCTCCAAACAGTCTGTAGCCTCTTTAACAAACACATCTGCCATAAACTCACAAAGACAAGCCGCCTCTGTGCTCCCTTTGGCTAGTCATAAATCACAAGTGGAGACCGTGATATCCCACACAACTGCGAGTGCTCAGAAATGACAGGAGTTGTGGTGCAGCAGTGACGACATCAGTAGGAATAAAAACTGTTGCACTGACCTCTTAACATTTCAAAACATTAATGTCGGATGCTTCAAATTTAGATGACGTATCTCACCTGAGTGGCAGAAACGTGCCAATCTCAGATGTATGCTTATTGTGAACTGAAGATGTCATTTACCTTTATATTTTAAAAAGTAATTAAAGAGAAACTTAATGTTATTACATTACTCTGATAAATAATCAAAACAGTTATTCTCTTATTTAAAATGGAGTCGAAGAGTTGCATGATAGAAAACTTGCAATATGTGAAAATGTTAGGGCTTGGACCAATAGTATTCATAGAGGTTGGGACCACAACCACTTGGTCCAACCGCGTCTTAGGTATTCTGTCATTGCTGCAACGTTATGTGATGATGTTGACACTCTAGGAAATCAAAAGGACTGCTAATGTATGAGTGTATTTGTTCAGTTTAGAAATTACAATTTGTGCAGAACAACTTGTAGTTTTCTTTTTGACAAACTGCTTCATCACTGCTGATGTCAAGTTAAATGTTTGATGACACCTGAAAACATCTAAAATTCATCCAGACTGAATTGAATGAAGCTTTTTGAGTTTATTACTTTCTGGCTTTTCTACATGACTTATAGATGTTTTTTAGGATGGAATTATGGCAGAATTCAATTATGTTATTGTCTCAATTTAGCTTTTTATTTTTCATATTTTGGTTTCTCCACAAATGAGATTGAGGTCGTTTTTTTTTCCCCCCAAGACATGTAGTTTTTTTCAGAACTGTATGATTTGACCAGGTTGGATGAAACTGGAAAAAAAATTTGTCCACACGAACCTAACATAAACAAGTTTGAGCTTGTTTATGTCCGATTGTGCAATGTTTACTCTGGATCTTGCTGTAAATTAGCAGTACTTCATGTGGGAATGTTCTCAACCTTTTCCACCTCACAGCTTTATTTACCCTCCATTTTCTCCTGACCTCTCCTCTCCATCTGCTTCCGTCCCTGCAGCACTGCAGCGACGACGTTCACAACTGCCAGTCAGACATGAACATCATGGGGGCGTGGAAGAGGGGCTACACGGGTAAAGACGTGGTGGTCACCATTCTGGACGATGGGATTGAGCGGACCCACCCGGACCTTTCTCAGAACTACGTGAGTGTGTATGTATGCGCGTGTAGGGCGACTATGAGCGGCAGTGTGTTTATGTTGGGTGTCGTCAGTGACTTGAAAGTGTTGATCTTTGTAAGTACTGTTGCTTACATGTGAGGTTTGGGTAGGTATACAAACTATACTGTAGTTTCGGGGCTCTAGATTTATATTAAGTCTTAAAAGGTCAGGCTTATAGAAAGATCTTTTTTTTTTAAATAATAAAAGCCTAAAAAAATACAAAAAAATTTAAACCTCTAAAGGAATTTTTATCTGGCCATCACAAATTATATTTTAGTAGGAAGCTTCTTTAAACTTGTTAGAATATATCTAGGCTGTAAGTATAGTAAATGCAAAAGTAAATATAAAGTTTTCCACTTTTTGCCACAAGTCAAGCTTGAACTTTAATGTATTTTATTAATATTTTTAAATTTTAGACCAACACAAGGCAGTGCATATTTATGTGGAGCAGGGGAAAGAATGTGTGGTTTTCCAAAAAGTTGTGTGCAAAACTAATCAGTAAATCTGTGGAGGCCTCAGAGGGTTTCTTAGAGAACATTAGTGAGCAAACAGATTCATGACGAAGAAGTCTCAGAAAAACACAGGATTAACAGAAACATTCATGAAATGGAAAGTATGGGACAACACCAAACCAGTGAAAACATCCAGCTAAACCCAGGGGCTGAGAGAGGATACATTTAATCAGAGAAGCCTATCAAATAGGCTCCTATCAAATTATCTCCTTTGGAGAAATTGAGAGGTAAGCAGGAGGAATCAGTTGACAAGACAACAACGTGTGGTTAACTCTGTGAGTCGATGGCAGACTGAGGCTAACAAATGTTCTCCATCTAGTCTGACTAAGCTTTATGTTTCGTCCCCATTTTCAATGGAAAATGAGGAAAAATGTCAATTCCTGGATGTGGAAAGATGCTGGAGCAGGGATGTCCAAAGTCCGGCTCGGGGGCCACTTGTGGCCTTGGACTGTTTCTATTTTTAATGACCTCCAGCTGTTGTTCAAGAATAATGTTTATGAAGCCTTTCATTTTTACACAGGGTAAAACTATTACTGACATTTTTTTTTTTTGTCTTTTTAAACTTTTATGATAAGTAGAACCACATTTATTTAGAGACTTTTCCTGAAAAACTGACTTTGCTGCACACAAATTTATTAAACTCTGCTGAACATAGCAAGCGTTTCGAATGAAAGAGACCTAAATCCTGTTCAAACGAGCCCAAAATAATTTTAAAATAATTTATTTTAATAAAATCATTTCAAATGTTTGGATCGATGATGAATAACATTTTTTTCCTACAAAATAAAATAAAAAAACAGCCTACTTTGCTTGATTTTACTTATTTTTTCTTGGCCTTTGAGTATTTTAGACTCGATGTCGATGTGACAAAAAGTTTGGACCCCCCTGTGGTAGAGCAACACCTCTAAACACTTACAGGTGCAGCATACGGCGGTCTAGAAATCATTAATGAGAGGTGCTGTACACAAGTATTTGCCCCTCTTTTCAGATTTTCATTTAGGAAAAAAAAGTAAGGTATTTTTACTTCCACTTAACAATTGTGCAGAACGTCATGGTGTTCTGTTACAAGACATAATAAAAATCTAACAAAATCAAAAGTGTATGAGCTATTTGTACTTTTGCAAGGTGCTGTCCATGTTGTTGTACATCTCTAGTTACATAGATGATGAAGGGATGACGAAGGTAAACATCTTGGCCTCAGGCAGCTGGTAAGGCTGTCAGTCAGAGTGATTCCTCCTGTATGACGGGCCTGTGCTGCGGTTATTAACTCCTCCTAATGCCAGGAGTTGTTTATGCTGAAGGCTGTAATGCTCGGCACAGTGGATTAACTACGATTGCGTTCAATTTACAGAACCGTTATGACTCTAATGTGAACTGTTTGTTCAGGCTGGAGATGCATTTTGATGATCCATTGACATGACCATGTTGGGCTTTGTCAACATTTTTTCCCTCCTCTTTTTTTTACAAGCTAATTTGAAGTTTCATGTACTTGATTTCATCTTGGTGTCTCTTCCAGGATCCTCAAGCAAGCTATGATGTCAACAGCAATGACCTGGATCCCATGCCGCGATACGACGCAACCAATGAGAACAAGTAAGAAAAAATATTTTTACAGAAAGAATGACTCATAGGCAGGAAGGGTTTCTATGATATTCTTGCTCTTCTTCATCTTGGAGTGATTTCATGCTGTTTTTGAAGCGGTTGTGTCCTTCTGATGGATTAGTTCAGTCCTGACTTTGTTGTGGTTTTGCTGAGTGACAGAGAATTTGATTGTGACATTTGTGGGAAGCTTGTGGTTTTTTCTGTTTGGAAGAATGCGAATGTGTGAGTGTCTGTGTAAGAATGGGGAGAAAAACAAACTCACTTGTCTATGCAACTTGTCTTGTGCCAGCTTGGCTTTGGCTCAGCAAGTGATTCCCCCTCCACCCCCCCCCCTTTTTTTTGTTTGATTGTGTGTTTGGCTGCAGCAACACAAGTGTCGTGGCAGTGGCTCAGTCCCTGCTGGTGATGTCTTAAAGAGACAGACATGAGGGCCGCAGATGCAGCTGAATGAGCTCCAGGTTGAATTTTTCATTTATAAGGCTTTGGGTGTTGCTATTTTATGACCCTTTGTATTAGTATCATAGAGTGGAGCAGTTTTATGTTTTATTTTTTTTTTAATTCAGATGTCTTTAGTGGAAACATCTTTCATGTTGATATGAGGTATCTGGCGTGTTGAAACCAATCTTCATCTCAGGGTTCACTTTTAGTCTTGGGAAAAAAACACAGTCTATAAAAATGTTTCATTATCAAAATATTTTCCCTTTTATTTTCAAAATGACAAAGGCCTAAGAATGCTTAAAGGGCATATTATGAGCTATATGTCTTGTCATCAAAAACATACCCAGGGTGATGTTTTGACTCATTCATTCATGTTTGAGGAATCCTTGACCTCCCGCCCCACAGCGCAGCTCTTCCCTGCACCTCCCCCACTCGACTCCACCGGACTAGCGGCAGCAGCAGTTAGCAAACACCTGGTGGAAATGTGCATCTACTGAGCTCCTAAGTTTGTTCAACGGACGGCATGGAGAAGCTTTATTGTGATGATGCGTTGAAAGAGGAGTGTCGAAAAGGACAGGAGGTTCTTAAAGAGACAGAAGCCAATTTTAAGCAGTTAGATATGGAAGTGAAATTTCTTTGAAGTTTTTGATTTATACAGCATTTTTAAAACTGAAGGTAACACAATTACTTGATTGTGGTATAAAATGCTACTATGTGCCCAGAAAATACTTAACTTTAGGCTTACCTGCATCTGTGGTTCTTGATCTAGGTCAAATATGTCATCCTATGTTCTGCACTTTCATATTCTGGAGTTATTTTTTTTGATAAACCCCACTTTGTGGGTGAGAGTATTGAAGTGCATTTTTAAATAAATTATTTTCTAATCAGGCAAAGTATAATGAACTTCCTAACAGTTTGATGACACAAATCTTTGGCTGAGTTTTTGTGCACCTCAGAGCTGTTCCACAAATATCTACCTGTGCGTTTTTTAGGTCTGTAAAATTAGAAACAAACGTCTGCTTGATTTAAAGACTAAAATAATTTCCTAGGGTTTCTAGGTGGATCTACTCAGTAGTGGAGATTTTTTGACTTTAGTCCACAAAGTTTTCAGCAATGGCTGCCATTTTTACACCAAAAAACAAGAATACTGGTATGATTTTTTTTATTTTTTATTAATTTATATGAAACATTTAAAAACAAACAAAAGCTGTCACTCAATAGTCTTTTATGGTCTGAAATGTATCAGAAACAACACAGGATTAACAGAAACATTCATGAAAATATCTGTAAGGATATTAGAACTGGATACAAATGAACTTATGCACAGAAAATGAGATGTTCTGGTGGCTTCATCTGCTGAAAATTGGTTCTGGTTGAGCAGAGAGATCCACGAGCGACTGTAACACAGATGTGATGACTGTGAAAAATACAGACACAAGCACTAAAGAACAAAAAGAAGGCCAGATAGACAGTTTTATGTATTACTGCGATAACGTGAACAGTGTAGGAGAGGGGGCTAATTAACTGTGCTAAAAAGACAGATTACTAATCAATAGTCACTTTATTTGTTTGAGTTTTATATTTACAGCTAAACAGGTTCTTTTTAATCCTGCGTAAGGTAACAGCTAGTCTGAATAAAGATGTAAAAGTCAGAAAATGTGAAATTTAAACAGAAAATTATGAACATATATCCAAACTTTCCCAGTAGTTGGTTTAAAAAAAAAATGAAACTGACCAACTGACAGCAATGTAAACGGTTTTCACACTTAGGAGATTTTCAGGTGAATGTGAGACAATTTGCTCGAGTTTTCCTGCAGATGCTGCTCACACATGCGTTTCACAGCTGGAGGTTTTCTGCTGGAGACGTGCTCTCACAGCTGGAAATGTGAGCAAGATGCGGAGGCGCGAGCTGGAGAAGAGTCATCATTTGGAAATCACTGTCTTTACAACTGGAAGATAGCAAATGAAGCTCATTCTTGTTGATGCGACTCCCACATGTGAATGGGGAGTACAGCACATATTTGTGTACATTGATTGAATATCTCAGGGCTGATATGAGTGCTGCATTTGTGGAAAACTCTTATGTTCATATGCAGAACCCTGAAGCAGAGTACAGGTCATCTAGACTTTCCTGCGACTTTTGCAGCTGCAAAGCATTAAACTGGCTTTAACGGTGCAAGAATCTGTAAGAAAGTGGCAGATTTCAGCTCCCTTCATCTCCATAGATCTTCTGCAGGATTTGGTTCAGAACTGAGTGTTGGAGAATTTAAAGCAGCCCGACTCTTTCTTTCAGCAGTTTAGTTTGGTCGTGTTATTACATTGTCTTGTCAAAAATGAAGTCCTCTGTCTCTTCACATTTTGCTAAAAGTACCTCGTAATATCCTGATACAGGCAGCAGTTCAATCCCATATCATGATCAATCCCTCAACATCGAACATCAAAATCTCTAAAAAAAAGAAACTTCATATTTCATTGAGTCTTGAGGTAGAGGTTGAGTTCCACTTAAGAGTCACCCTGTTTCTGTCACTCATCTATTTATTTATTTTAGGTATGAAATAAAAAAAATATATATAAAATTACAGTTAAATATACTTGTATAGGGTTCTTTTTTCTGACTAAAAACAAAGTATAAGATGAAAAAATATGAAGAAATTATTAAACTGGCATCAGTGTCTGCACTCAAATGAAGGTTGGCTGAATTTCTAGCCCAGAATTTCCTCATGAATGGTTCATTTTAAAGAACTGATTCAAGATATTTCATATAACTTCAGCAGCAAGTGAGGATGTTTCAGTGTGCAGTTCTACTACGTGAATCAGTTTTTACTTTGAGATGATTTGACACACAAACTTTATTCAGCCTAAAATGCTCTTCAGGACTCTGGAGCTCCCTTTGATTTATTTATTTTTTGATAGTAGATTTTTTTTAACTGTTTGCTGGTTTTCCATGGCTACTTTAAGAGATCGTTTTTATTTCTTGGGGTTGTGTGTGTGTGTGAGTTGTGATGCAGATGTTCTCTGTAGGAGGTGTGTGTGTGTTTGTGTAGATCTGGAAAGCGGTGTTTTGGAGAAGGCAGCAGACACAAACACGCCATGTTTGTGTCATGGTCGCTGACCTGGCTCGATTGTCACTGCTGCAGTTACTCAAGGAATGTTCCCCTCTCACGCACGTGTCAAACTTATTACTCTTAGGCATTGCTTAAGCTGCCTTTGTCGTCTTGTGGTCCAGTGACATTTTCTGTGCATAGAAAATGTCAAAACAAGGTCGCTGGATTTCTGCATTTATAAAGAAGCGATTCTGACATATATTTTTTGAAGATGTTCTGTATGTTTTCAGCCTGCATATCCCTAAATTTATACATGTCAGCTCTTTTTGTTTACAACGTCTTCAACCATGTTCACATTTTAAAGACCTGCTGTTTTCCTTCATCTATTCATTTTAATTTAAAATCTGCATGTTTACATTATATACTTGGTCCCTGCTGGTGTCTAAATTTACTTCTGTGGATCTGTACAGTTGCATCAACTGAGTGTGTTTGAAATTGATAATGATAAGCTGTTTATTCCTGCTCTGTCCTCAGACATGGTACACGCTGTGCAGGTGAAGTCGCTGCAGCTGCAAACAACTCTCACTGCATTGTGGGTATTGCCTACAATGCCAGAATAGGAGGTCAGTAGTTCAGTATGTTTAGCTCTTGATTTAAAAAAAAAAGTTTTTTAAAGGTTTCAGTGTACTTTGTATATTCTCTAATATGTTTTATGTGTACCCACAAATTATATGAAATAAAGTTCAAGGCATTTTAAATGTTCTTGAAATTCACACATTTTTTATTAGTTTATTATGGTTCATAATAAATAAATAAATTGGATTAATGTTATTTTTGGCACCTCAGAGAACCCACCAGGCATGACAATTCTAAATGTTTTTAGATTTAATCCAGAGTTGATTTAACAAAGTATTTTTTAACTTTAAAGAGGGTTAAGAAAAAAGCTCTGAATCTAATAGTTGGAGCAAAACCACTCCTTTAATGTTTTTTGTTTCCATTTCTACTTGGACTGTCAGTAAATGTACAGGATGCTCTGGTTAGAAAACCGCAGAGTTGGCGAAATTTCCAGTTTAGTTGTTCATGCCGATCAAATCATCAGCTAGATTTCACATCAATTTTATGCAAATCTACAAGCAGTGTCTCATTACAGGAATTACTCAGAACAGTAAATATTGACAAAAAGGTAAAAAGCCAGACATGCCTTTCACAGCCTAACAGAGCCACTAAATTTTACAGGAGACTCCCCCTCAGTCTTTTTTCTTGATTTTTTTCAAGGCTTTGAAGGATTGTGTTGCAGAAATGCAGTGCTTGTTAATTTCATATATTTTCCTGAGGCAAAAGTGCAACACAGAAGTACTTGATAAGTTTGCAGGGTTTTGATTTATTACAGAATTACGAGAGGAGACATTTCAGTGACTGCTCTCTTAAATCTTTTTTAGTCGAAAAGATGAAGTGTTTGGTTTTGTTTCTGTTTGTACGCTAGGTGTCCGAATGCTGGACGGAGATGTAACAGACATGGTGGAGGCCAGGTCTCTGAGTCTCAACCCGCAGCACATCGATATTTACAGCGCCAGCTGGGGACCCGATGACGATGGGAAGACCGTGGACGGACCGGCGTCTCTGGCCAGGCAGGCCTTTGAGAACGGCATCCGCATGGTGAGCCGTTTTTACATGCAAAAATGTCCCATCATATGTAAACATGTAAACCAGTCAAAAACTGAACATGAGCATTTACATAGCTAGAAGTGATATAAACAGGTTGTTTATTCTACCGGTATTTTCCTGATCAGAGATATCTGTTACCATTTTCTACCTACAGTCCTCCTCCTGACATTTCAGTGCAATGCTTCTTTATTAGCATATTTTCATTTGCATATTCATCGGGTGCTTTTCACACCAACAAAGTGGCGCTTATTGAGTCACAGGGCAGAGTGTCTGAGTCGAGTGGGAAGCTGCAGCAGAGGTCAATGGGGGTGAAGTGATTTAATGGCACAAACATAAGCCTGCACATTCACACTGTTTGCTTTAGTCGACTCTCTATTAAGGAAGCAGATGTTGTAGTAGTGAGGGAGAAGAGTTAACTCTTGACATGGTGTTTATCTGAATGTAAGGTGTAGTCTGTATTATTACCGGCTACTACAATAAATTGTGGACAGAAAGAAAACCTGTGAAGGTGGAGGTTGTGAGGGCCTGGGGTTGACAGACGACAGAGGCGAGGAAGACGGCTGTCCAGCTGTGGCAGCTGGGCAGGTGGATCTGTCCCACTGTCCCCGTACAGCTGGGTTAGTGAGGATGAGTGAAAGTGGTGTGCTTGTTAGTGTGACATGGACCTGAGAGACACCCTGAAGAGACGGTTTACTCAGCGCTGAGGTGTAAGCAGTATCACTGATGCCTGCGGTGAGAGCTACATCCAGTGATGTGCCGCTATATATCTGATTTAATCAGATCTTAACTTGTCTGTGCCATGTTTATATAACACTTAATCATTCTTCCTCCTCCTCTCCTTCACTATCCCCCATCCTTTAGTGTAATACCCCCTTTCCTTTGTTGACTGCTTATAAAAGTGCTCTCCATCACTTTCAGCCTTTAGTCCCGACTGATCCTCCTCTAGCTCACAGAGGGGCTTCATGCGCTTATCGCTGTCTGACAGAAGCCTTTCTTGAAAAACTCCATCCTACCTTTTATTACCATGTATTAGTGTTTGTGAGTCTGTGTGTTTAGTGTGTATAAGCAGCTGGTGTGAATTTCAGTGCCAGTTTGTTGGATTTTTATTTTTTTTTTTTCACCTGCTCCTGGCTGATCCTGGGCGCTCTTGACAACCTCGCTGTGTTAATTCAGACTGCGTTAGTTTACTTTCTTCTGTAGTAGGTCTTGATTACGTATACATATAGAATATGCTCATATATCTGGAAAAATTGGTAGAAAATCATTTTCTATTTAACCGATTTCATTATTTTTAGAGTTTGACAGGCGAGCAAATGTCTCAGTCAGGACATTTTTGAAACCCGTAGGACATTTAATACATCTGTCTGTCTACTTAATAGTGGACATTGTTGTGATCGCTGACATTTGCATATTTTACAGTGTACTTTGGATACCATAGATAAGAATTTTATACATGCACCAAATTACAGCTTCTAAAGACGACAGTGCCATGCCTGACAGTAAATACTCTGAGGATGATGATGATTTTGAGAGCGTTGCTGAACTGGACTTTGGGACAAAATGTGGAAAATTGGAGGGCCATTGTTCTTCTGATTTCAGTGTTTATTTTGAGTAAAGTTTTACTGAACCTTACTGCAGTTTGAACTGTAATCTGATATAAGAATTCATTGCTTATGACAGGGCTTCAACTGCACTTGTGAATTTGCTTTATTTTGTGATTTCACTCCGTTACCCGAGACATTAATCTAAAAATGAAACAAGTAGAGCAACTGCTCCTTTTTCTTTCAGGGAAGGAAGGGCCGTGGCTCTATATTTGTTTGGGCTTCAGGAAACGGTGGGCGCAGCAGAGACCACTGCTCCTGCGACGGCTACACCAACTCCATCTACACCATCTCCATTTCCAGCACAGCCGAGAGCGGACGAAAGCCCTGGTACCTGGAGGAATGCTCGTCCACCCTGACCACTACGTACAGCAGCGGCGAGAACTACGACCGAAAGATTGTGAGTATCACACTGGCTTTCTGTTTGTTGGGTATGTTTGGGAATTTTTAATTTGTGGAAACTGATCGTCATAACTTCAAGATGTACATATTGAGTGTATATCATCTGCAATCAATCCTTTCTGTTATCAAATTAAAAGAAAAATCAGGAAAAGAGCTATTGTAGTTGTTCCCTGCAGGTGTGCTGGAGAGCCTAACGTCTGTCTACAAGCACACCACATTTCCTCGCTTCCTAACTCAGCCAGTTGGCTCCAGTTGGTCATAAAGCCTCTTCTTCTTAAGAAGACATTTATTTTCTTCATTGTGAATGTGATTATAGCACTATGACTTTATCTGACAGCTTTCAACCACATCACTGGGATGAACTAAGATGTCTGACCATGAAGAACTGGCTTGTTCAGCATCTTCTTGCTACATTCCTCACACTGACATTACACACACACACACGCGCACCCCCACACACACAGTTTCTGTAAAGCTTTTGAAAAGTAGAAGGTCGTGTGTCATAACGTTTGGCCAGTCCACAGCAGATGGTAAGGTCCAGTTTGTGTTCAGATAATCCCTCAATATTTCCAGTCCAAACAAGCTCCATTAGATGAGAGCTCAGACTGGAAATGATCCAAGTTATTCTTGGCCAACTGGATGTCAAGCTGTTTAACGTATGCGCAATCAAAGTAAATATTACGGCTCTTTAATAACTTTTCTTACCTCATATTGCTTAACACAATGTGCCTTTTGTTTCTTTGATAATAAACCGACATGTGAGTTTTTGTATGAAAGCTGGAATGTGTGTCTGTGTGATTTCAGGTGTGTTTAAATCTGGCTGATACTCATCTCTGTAGTCTGTCTCTTAGGCTGCGTTTACTCAGCAGGCAAATGTGACCCAAAACGGATTTTTTTATGGCAGTCTGGACAGCCCAATTTCAATCTTTTCACACATACAAAACAAAAAACTTTATTCAAGTCTATTCAATAAAACTTAATTCATCCCAAGGTGAAATTAAGGTGCAGAGAGGAGCAGCAGTACATACAGAAACGGACATATGACCACATAAAACAACATAAAGCTAAACTGGAAACACAGTCAGTACTTTTTAAGGCGTCAGAAGTCTAAACGGTCACGTCGACTGTTGTCCGCGTTTTACGTCATCGACGTGACATTTGCGTCATAACGCTTCACCAAAAGAAGCCATGAGTGGTAAATCCAGACATAAACAATGGCTAAAAAGTATAACCGTTAAATTATGAAAGAAGTTTGTTAGTGAAGTGCGCCGCATCACAATTAAGCCACTCCTGGTCTGACTTCACATCCAAACAGACTTTTCTACAGAAGCTGCAGTCAGTGCTCCACAAAAGGCCATTTTAATTAGCGATGCTGTCTTCTTCTTAGCTTCTTTCGTGTTATGCTCTTGTAACAATAGTGTCATCCCTAAATAACTTGAATTGTGATCCATGAACGGCTCCATCCATTATTACTTCCTTAAACTGTGCACTCCTATGACATCAACGTTCTTGCATGCGGGTCTTTTGGTGGTTGTGACACAGAAGTTTTATCTCAGTTGCATCATTCGCTAATATGAACTACCACAACAACAACAAGAAAAATTAGATTTCAGCAAAAAATTTGGATTAAGTTAAGACCTGCTGTGTGAACGTAGCCTTTTTCTCCCTCCTTTTAATTGCAGTCTGTGTTATATCCATCTTTTTGAGTCTCTCCTGCTCCCTCATCCTCAGATCACAACAGACCTGAGACACCGATGCACAGACAGTCACACCGGGACATCAGCCTCGGCTCCCATGGCAGCTGCCATCATTGCTCTGGCCCTGGAAGCAAAGTAAGATCCACTTAATCTCATCCCTTTGTCCCGCCACTAACCTCTAATGTCCTCTTGTCCTCTTATCGCACCGATCTATAAGAGGAACACGTGAGACTTCACATTGTCAACAATACAAATACACTTCTGCTTGGAGATGCAGGAGTCTTTGTTTTATCAGTGCACTGAATGTTGAAAAATTGTCTAAAATTCACCTTGATTTTCTCTCAGCTCTTTGAGCTTTTGGCCTTTGAAATCTTGAGCAGAGTTTTCGATTGTTTGCTTATGTTTTGAAGTAAGGAAGGTTCTTGCAGTACTGAACTTTATTACTACTTTTCAGATTATTTGTCATTATGCTCATTCAGTGGTTTTCTGGAGGGCTTTATCGGGATTAAACTGACTATTGTGAAGCGCCAGCCACGTTTAGCTGCAGTGTGTGTAAACTGTAAGAAGACTTACTCGGGATTGTTCCCGACGGACCCTGGCGGTAAATTATGGATACATGCACTGGGATCCTGAGGCAGGTGGATGACTCATTAGCATTTTGATTGTTTGTTGCAGAAATTTAAACGATGAGGCGCTTTGCTTTATGCCTTTGTCTTTAACTCTGATCATTACCTCAACAGTCGATTAAAAAGAAAACTTCATTCTCACAAAACAAAATATTTCACTTCAGTTTATCTATATAAACTATTCTTTTGTTTTTGATTTAGTTTTCAGATTTTCTTAATCAAAGCGAGACCAAAACCTAGGAAAAAGGTTCTGGAGGAATGACTAGAAAAAATAAACGTTTTTTCTAGTTTTTGATCTGTTTCAGTGTATTGCCATAATCCCTTCTCGATCCTCCATGACCTTTCTCTTTCGCTCAACAGCTCCATGCCATCAGGTTCTTCTTTTAATCGTTTAAAGCCGTTCTGGGTATCGATATTGTAATAAATTCATGAATTGGCAACAGTGCAGCGCAGGTGCAGAGACTGTGAATTAGGCCCATCATCACATGTTGAGCAGCTCGGATAACTGAGGTCACGTCGATTAACCTGGATAATCCGATCCAAATCCTCCCAACAGAAAATATTCTCGGTTTCCAGGCAGTGCCGGGATCGTAAGCCCGTTTTCTCAACAAGATTATCACACACGGTTTCTTCCCTGCTTGCTTTCTGCTTTTCTGTGGCTTCATCACAGCAACAATGCTCTTTGTTAGTCCTCTGAGGGAAACCGACTTCTCTCTGAACTGACTTTCACGCTGTTGGCTTGCAAAACCCACAAACCACCAGGCCGCAAAAAATAATTTACTTCTTTTCAGATTTCTTCTATTTTTGCTTTTTTTTCCTGTCATACTTTGATGTTTCAGATCAGTGAAAAAAAGTTTAATGTTTTAAAAAAAAGGCAGGTTTCAAATGATAATTTATTTTTAATGAGGGGAATAAACTGTCCAACTAAAATGGCTGTGTGAAAATCCAACCTTTGAGTCAACAACTGCCACCAGATCTTTGGGAAAACTGGACTGTTTATCGTCAGCAGGACCTAAATCAAGACCAGACTTTGCCGATGACTATCCAAGAGATAAATTTGATGGTGTTGAGCTCATGTTGCTGCATAATTTTTGGTTGAGAGGAGAGTTCATGGTTGCAACAGTTACTTCTGCGCCTTAGGTCTTAAAGCAGAAGAGCAGGCTCGGATCATCTCACTGCCACAACCATGTTTGACTATTGATATGATTCTCTGATTCTCTAATTCTGAGAAAAATTTGAAGGCCATTTCTGCCCAATCTCTGTGCAGTTCTTTAGATGTTGTTCTGGGTTGTTTTTTGTTGAGACACTCTTTGGCTAATTTAGGCAGATGGCCAATATAAGAAAGTTCACCACAATCGCATGTTTTTTCTGTCTGTAGATAATGACTCTCACTGCGGTTCTCTAAAGTATTGAAGCAGTAAAAAATACGCTGTAACCGTTTTCTGACTAATAGATGATAATGGCTTTCTTTCTAATTTGTTCGTGAACGTCTCTAGCTTGATGCGTCACTTTATCTTTTAGCCTTCTTTTTCTTGCCAGATAAATTACAATCAAATGATTTCTGTATTCTACCAGCCTCACATTAAGTAGAACCTAAAACGTGTAGTAATCTATTTTTCACATAGAGCTGTGCTTATTTGAATGTTTCTTTTGTTAATAAATAAAGCAATAATTTTAGGGCTGCCTTTTGCATTTTTGTTTCATTTGAGAGATTTAAATGTGACAGAAAAGCAGAAACAGGAATTCTGCAATACTTTATTTAAGGGACTGTAAACAGAGTTCATCGTTTTGAAGGAAATTTGGAAGTTGATGACAAAACAAATTATTATGGCAAATTATTACCCTCTACCGACTAAACTCTGTTGACAAAGTGTTTTCTGTTACTATGAAAGTGGACTGAAATGGTAAAACACTTCAAACCAACTCAATTTCTTTCCTCACAGTTTGTTGACATTGTGATGTGTTTGTGCAGGACCTAGCACAATAAATTTTGCAGAAACCTTCCTTCCTTTATGTAACATAAAAATGCTAAAGTGATCAGGAAACTTGAAAAGGAAGGAACAATATGTCTGATAAACCTCACACTGGAGAGGGAGTCTTCAGAAGACAGAACGGCAAAGATGGATGGTGAAAGTTTGAATGTCTATTTCCTTCTCTTTTCCTTTTTTCCTCAAAATTCCTTGTTTTCCAGCTTTATTTCCATCCATAATTGCAGTTCAGAGAAGAGAGAAACGTATATCAGACTTCTTATTTGCTGCAGATTCCTGCTGTCTGTGAGCTCCTCCATTAATTAGTTTTGGCTTGTTTATTGGAAGGCGGTCATGGCCTAGATAGCAATGCCAAAGTCACTTTTAATTAATGACCATAAAACTTTAATGGAACCATAATTACGCAGTGGCAGCTTAGCCTATTAATATTGATCCGAACATTAATTATTCTGACTTCTTTCAGGACTTATCTGCGCTTCCACCCTTTATTTATTTTGCTCTTGACATTTTATTTCAAGCCAGTTGTTCTAGATGTTGAATATTTTCATGGATTTAATAAGAGTGGGCTCCTTGAGAACACCGGTCAGAGTTTGATTTATTCAGAGCGCTACTATGTTTTCTTTAAGCAGCAGTCTGTTTTACTTTACAGAAATGTGATCCAGATATTTTCATAGATGTTTATTTTCATAGGAAACGTTTACCTCTTTTTAACAAACCAGATTTTACCTCGGATTTTCCAAGTATTGGATTGATTCTCAGCAATAAATAGCTAATCTTTCCCTTATGGAAGAATCCAAGGTTGATTGGTGTTTCTTTAGTTTCACAAAAAGCCCCAAATTGTCTGAATTTCACAGAATAACAAGCATATGTAAACACCTCTCTGGAAACATGTGCAGCAGCTAACTATGTGACGTTCAGACTCCCCGCAGATGTTCAGGATTTTAAACATACCTGCTCTTATGTAAGTGACTTAGCAGAAAGTCGATTGCTGTTCTTCGTCTCTCTCTTTCTCTTGTGTTGTATCAGAGAACATTTTTAGCTTCTAAAACCCAAACTATGGAGAACAAGCATAATATTTGACTGTTTCTTCAAGCGTTTTGGATTATTGCGAAGTCTGGAGGTCTCAGATGGTGAGGCAGTGACACGAGGGAGGGAGCAGAGCATCTGGCAAACATATGACATCGAAGGGAATCCCATGGAACTTGGTGACCCACTTCTTCCTGTTTCTTTTGCCTTTAATCTCCTGTTTGGGCATCAAAGGACTTCAGACACATGGCTGCTATCTTGTAATAGCTCTCACGTGAGATCTAAAAAAGGAAAACTAAGGGACACGTCAACAGGCAGCTCTTCATCTGTGCTCTCTGTAATTTGCTCTCTAATCTAATCTACCATACACAGTATATGACTGGTTTCTTTACCTTATGCTTTCATATTGCAACCTCTTATTCTTCTTTGTGACTTGTCTTTAAACCCTTTCATCTTGCATCTTTATGTTCCTCTTTCATCTAACCATCTGCCCTCTGCACTGTTGTCTAAATCTACTCTGATAACAAAGACAAGTCTGTATATTAATGTCCATCCTGCCCTTATAAGTCCTTTGGTTGATCTTCTTTTTACTCTAATCTGTTGACATTACAATGAATTATTCGTCATGTTTTACTGGTGGATAATTAACACTGCATAAGATTATTTATGTATTCATATTTTAATGAATGCTTCTTAAAACATATCTTTTGTCTTCAGATTATCTCTCTTTACTGCATTATATGTGACATTATGTATTAATGTCACATATAATGCAGTATATGTGACATTAATACATAATACATGTCATATTGCCCTTTTAAACCAGATCCAGATAAACACATCTGGATTGTTGCTTTGATTCTTTCATGCATTAACCAGTGTTTATTCTTTTCCTACTTTAGTCCTACTTTAACATGGAGAGATGTTCAGCACATCATCGTGAAAACCTCAAGAGCTGGACATCTTAGCGCTCTTGACTGGAAGACCAATGCCGCTGGTTACAACGGTAAATATCCTTACAACCACAGACACAAATAAGATAAAATCACAAAATCAAAGGTGCTGCTCAGACTGCAAAATTGATCAAAAATATCTCTCAAGAGTTTTCACTCCAGAAATCTATAAGAAGGCTGATTGTGCTCAAATAAAGCGAGTTCAAGAACATTCTTACCTGTCCAAGATGAGATCAAGGAACGAGATTACTGTAGGAGCAAAATGTCCTAAAGAAAGCTAAAGACAGATGACTCCTAAATTGCCAATGTTGGTGTTAATGAGTCGACCATTGAGAGAAAGGTGAACTAAAGTGTGGGCACAGCCGAGCTGCGAAATGAAGACTTCGATCCATCAGGAAGAAATCTGCTGTCTGCTGTTTGATAAAGGTCACATTGTCTGGCCAGGAGACGGCTGGCAAAATGTGTTGATGGATAAACAATGAAATGGAACATTTTGGTTGTAACAATGGTTTGATTAAATGTATTTACTTATATAACTTTAGATGTACAACAAATGTCCCCTTAAGGCACTTTGCAGGAAAATACAAGACAAAAATTCAACCATAAAAATTATATACATTCCAGTTTCATGCTGGTTATAATTCATTTACAAAGGCTAATTGGGAAATTAAAGGGGTGTATTACATAAATGTAACTTTTCTGACCTTTACATTGTGTTAAATGTTGTTCCCTCTTTATAAACACATCTGGATTGTTGCTTTAATTCTTTCATGCATTTTTGAGAAATCCCTTAATCTCCTGTGTCAGCCATTCAGAGGTGCCTCAGCGTTTTCTCTCTTAAAGAGACAGAGGCCTAATTTCACGGCGTTGAATTGCAATGTCAAACTTCTCTTAAGTCATGTTTGATATAGACAGTATTTTTATAACAATTGAAGGTATCATAGTTACTTGATTGTGCTATAAAAAGAGACTATATGCCTGGAAAACATGTCGTATTGCCCCTTTAAACCAGATTGAGTTTGACTTTCTATCATCCTTTCTCTTGCAGAAGCATGTGGTGACAGTGGACAGTTTAATAGCACTGAGAAAGAGGTTTGCTGTAAAGAACATAAGCACTGTCCCATATGTGTGACAGGGTCTGGGGTGCTGTTATAATTTGCATCTGTTTTGATTGTGTGAGGTAACCGCACTGCAGTTCTAGATGACTTTTAATCCATGATGCTATAAATTCAGTCTTGCTTTAAAAACAATACCTAAAAGAAGATTGAGATTAGCAGAAAAATAAAACTGTGAGTTTGATTTAAAGATGCACTGAAAGGATGTGAAATAATGTTAGTAAGTACAAGCTACGAAACCTTTGAACATCCCAGACAGGAAGATGTTTTCATCTTTCCCAGAACTGATTCTCTGTAGTATGATAAAATCAGCAGCAGTTTGCAACACCACATAAACGAAAAGATTCACAATCTTTTATTAGACAATCATTTATTATCTCTCATCTTTTATCATAGGTTTTATTGTCAGTTTCTTTAATCACCTCATCAGTTTGGATACACAACTTATTTTTACCACAGATTTTCTTTAGTGAGATAAAAGGCCTTGAGCAATTTTTCCAAAGGTTCAGTTCTTGCTTGCTAAGTGGTGTGCCGCCAGCTGCCATCTGTCAGGGTCCATGTGGTGGGTGCTGTTTTGTAACTTTCAGTGCATGATTAACGCGTACCTGAATGTATGTGTGTGTGTGAGAGAGAGAGACAGAGAGAGAGAGAGAGGGAGAGTATGAAAGTGTGTGTATGTTGGAGAGAAACCAGGAGAGTGGGAACTAAGGGTCAGCCAGGCAGCAGACTCGCTGCCTGGCGACTTTCCAAGTGACAGAAGGGGGGGTAGATGTATGAAAGAAATTCACACTGCATTATATGTGGCAATCAGTTGAGCAGTAGTTTGATTTTTTCTTTCTTTCTTCTATATTAGTAATATTCTATAACTCATCTAATATTTATATCAGAAAATCTGCAGGGAATGGGTTTAAACAAAAACTTTCCATGTACATTTGTGTTATGTAATATACTGGAAGAAAAAATAGCTGCACAACATATGGAATCACAGTCATCATCATTTTATTAATATGCAACATTCGGCAGGCGACATGCATTAATGCATTAATGCCCTGCATGCAAATAGCATATTTGACCAGATACATGGATTTTACTGAAACCAATACTGATAAATACTAACGCTCAAAGAAAATGGCGTGTGGAGGTAAAGAGAAAAGAGAGGAGAATGATTTCATCCTTGCAGTCACATGTTTTCCTTATATTGTATGTTTGTCTGCATATAGACTAAAACCAGTAAAACATTCCTTGTTTCTGCAGTCAGCCACCTGTACGGCTTTGGCCTTATGGATGCTGAGGCGATGGTGAAGGAGGCGGAGCAATGGAAGCAGGTCCCCGCCCAACATGTCTGCGTGGAGACCGCCGACAGACAAATCAGGTGCAGCATAATCACAATCAGATGGTGCACAGGCTAATTAAATAAGTCAATAAACGATGAGGAGAAAAGAGCATTAGTGAAGACTGACATTTTGACCGGCAGGTCTTCATAGTTTGTAAGTTGTTGACAATTTTCATGAGAAATCACTGGATTATTTTCATTTTTCATGTAGATGTTATGAACATGTGCGATGTGGTTTCCTGTCAAAGATATTCAATTTAATTCAATTCAAAAATACTTCATTGATCCCGAAGGGAAATTGAATAAATATGTAGTGATTAAGGAAGTATTTACCCACTGATTTAATAATTTTTTTGTCACACGTAAATGTTTCAGATCAATTTTCAAAAACACTGGAAATCAAAGTTAACCTGCATTTTTTTCTACTGATTCCATTGATTAAGTGAAAAAGGTCACCAAAGCCAACCTTACTTTTTGTAATATAAATCTAATGGTCCCTGTAGCCAAATCATGAATGATCTTATGACGTTGTTGGCTAAAACAACTCAACAGGCCTCAATCAAAATTATTCAAGATCAAATGAAATCAGTGACACTTTGACTGGTCAGAATGACTAGAAGAGTCATATACACCTTGTTCCAAATTATTATGCAAATTGGATTTAAATGTCATAAAGATTAAATTTTTTGTTGTGCTATTAAATTCATAGATGTTATTGTGCCTCAGGGCTCTTTGAACCACTGTAATTAATTTCAGAGACCTGGGTTGATTAGTTTGTCTGGTGAGCTCAATTAAAGGAAATCTACTTAAGAAGGATGTTCCACATTATTAATCAGGCCTCAGGTTTCAAGCAATATTGGAAAGAGAAAGGATCTCTGCTGATGATAATCATCAGATAGTGTAGAGCCATATGACAAGGTATGAAAACATTAGATATTTAACAAAAACTGAAGCGTTATCGACTTGTTCACTGATGACTGCTGTGCAACCCTGGATGGTCCAGATGGACGCAGTAGTGGATTGGTGGTGGATGGCCACCACGTCCCAACATGGCTGTGACATCAGCAAGGAGGTGGTGGAGTCATGTTGTGGGCCGAAATCATGGGGAGAGAATCGTTGGTCGGCCCCTTTAGGATCCCTGAAGGTGTGAAAATGACCTCAGCATAGTATATGGACTTTCTGACTGATCATTTTCTTTCATGGTTCAAAAAGAAGAGCCGGACCTTCAGTAGCAAAATCAGTTTGTGACGTTAAGTACAAGCACATCTGGGTTAAAACACAGTGTCTTAAAACACAGCAGCAAGTCCACATCTGAAAAGATAACAAAAAAACAGTAAAGATTTTGGAGTGGCTTGGTCATAGTATAGGTTTAAATCTCATTGCACTATGACCTTATATGGGTTGTTCCTTTTTAGAAACTCCCCACTGTTGCTGAACTAAAGCAATTCTTCCAAAAACAGTGGGCCAAAGTTCCTCCACAGTGATGTAAAAGACTCATTACCACTTACCACAAACACTTGATGACAGTTGCTGGTGCCTGGAGTGAAACTGCTTGTTATTGGATTTAGAGGACAGTTGCCTTTTTACCCAGCATGATGTTGGTTTTAATAGCTTCCATCATTTTAAAACAACTTTTTGTATTTACTCATTTAATTTGGACTTAAAAGGCCAGATGGGCTGCAGGTTTAGTGTACTTTTATTGCATTGGGTCATAGAGTCGATTATTCGGGATGCACAGTATATTGGCATTGCTATCGTTATCGACTGATTATTTTAATAATAATTAACGTTTATTTAGTGTGTGTGTTTAGGGAGGGAAGGTGGTTGGCCTTGTGGCAGTGATGTCAGCAGTATGGTAGATTTTTCATGATTTTAAAAGGGTAGGGAAAATGTAAGTAATGTTGGCAATTATTGGTTATCAGCAGCATCAGCATCAATATCTGCCCAGATTTTAATATCTGTGCATCCCTATCAAGGATGGTTGCTGTGTAAATGGGAGCTGTTTTGTCGTCATGTGCCTCACTCAGGACCCCCTCGCCCCCTCTCTCTGTCTGCTCCATTCTCTCTCTCAGCTGTAACGTCTTTTCTCATTTTTTCTGTCTCCAGTGTTTTGCACCGGCATGTGTTTTAGAGTACGGTTGTGCAAGCTGTACCTTGATAGGGGCCAAGCATTAGTTCTGGCAGGGTGGTTCTCACATAAGACCTTCACTATGCACACACACTCTTACTCAGAGAGAGCCAGGACTTCACAGCTTGTTATTCTTGATGCAGCTGGAAGCCTGAGCGCTGTGCTGTATTAGGCTGGCTGAACTCGGGGCCCTGGACTGGTTTGCTTTCAGCTGAAGCCTCTGCAGCCAGAAAGTGCAACGTTATCGGTGTCATTCTGTCTGTCCTGCTTCAATGCACAAGTCACTTCATATAGGCCCTATGTAAAATCTGACTCTTGTCAAATCCAGTGATCTTCAAGCCTTTTGCAGTCTTGTAATATATGTGGGCTAAAGCGTGAAATGAATAAAGCAACCCTGTCATTTAAGCCTCCTTGTTCCTTCTGTTTTGTGTCGTGACACTTGAAGGTTCTTTAATTGTTGTTGGAAAAAACTGGATCTCTATCCAGCAAGAAGTACGCAATTAGCAAATAAAAATCTGTGACGCAGAACTAAAACGAAGGAAAAACCTCTTATGATTCTGTCTCAGTTACAAACTGAAACAGTTTGTATGAATCCAAAAGTTTGGAAATCTGTTAATTCATGTCTAATACCAACTATGTCTTGTATATCAGTATTTTTATTTTGAAAGTAGAGTGTCTATGTGACTTGTAGTCGTGGTTCTAGCACACCATCTGACCGGACCTTCCCCTCTCCTTTAGTGTTGCTGCTCTGCAGCTGACCCTCTGCACTCTGCTTGGAGTATGCACCAGAAAAACAAAACAAAACAACATCCTTTTTCTGCAATCAAGCTGGTAGTAATCAGCTGTGCATCTGCTGTGCTCTGTCCCATGCGTACGGCTCAGTTATCTGAGCTGTGTCATGGGGAGGCCAGAGCTGTTATATCGGCTCCAGACTCCCCAGACAGGCGTCCAAAGAGACTGCTGCTCATTCAGAGTAGTCTGTTCCAGATAATGTTTGCTGTTTTTCTGTTTAAATTGTTATAGACTCCTTCAGTATGACAGGTCAGGCTTGTAGTGGCTAGAGCAAAGGTGGAAAAAATTATACCAGTTTTTTATGTTTTGCTTAAATTTTTATTTTAAATTGATAAATCACCTTATTCAAAACTGATTTAATAACTTTTGTTTATTTAAGCGACTTTTTAACATCCACTATCGGTTTAAACTGGATTTTTCAATTAACAAGCAGATTAATATTAGTATTGATAATTGATATCAGTGAATTTTTAATATGTTTAATATCAGTTGCTCTTGGAACAAGTTGGCATGTCGTGCCTCTTCATCCAAGTAATCAGAGACCAACTGCATATTACCTAAGAGGGATTATTGGTTAGTAGATAAACATTCATGCTGCATCGGTTTGTCGGTAAACATGTCATCACTGTGATTGTTAGGTGAGACGAGAAGGAATTTGATTAAATGATCTCTAAGACAAGATGGGAGGACAACACAAATCATGGTAATTTGTTTCACTCTGATGAACCTCCTGATATTTTATCGATCTGGTGCTTTGAATTCTTACACAGTTGTGGCATAAAAATACCTTGAGCCGGTAGGATGGTATGCGTTGTTTTTTTTACTGGCTCTCTCCATGGTTTTGGTCTTGTGTTGCTGTGGTGTTAGATCATACTGCAAATGTTATTCAAGGGGCCATTAAATGTTTGTGTTGGCTGTTCTGAGGTGGTTGTGCTTCCTAGCAGTGCATCGCAGATAGAGCAAATATTCCTCTTTATCTTATCACATACAGCTTTTTAGCAGGATGGAGATTCAGAAATGGAAAACTGACTGGCACCGTTCAGTTTAAATGAAGTGTTATCGATTGTTTTTAGGTGGACTAAAGATTGTTGATGGTTGTAATCTTAGGTCCTCGGGTAGATCAAGGTTGAAGAATGGAAACTTTTCATGGAAATTTATGGTAACAAAGAATTTCATGCTGAAAAAAGGTAATATTTTGAAACAAAAGACTACCTTTTGTTTCAAATAGGCAATAGGCTCATGAATTTGAAAACAGAGAAGCTTATTGGCCGTAGAAGAGCCTCACTCTACAGTGGAAATGAAGAGGAGGAGTTTGATGCGGAGGAAGTGACCATGTAGGATGCTGATGACCAAAGAGAAGTCAGTTTATAGAACGTAAAGAAACTAAGCTTGAGAAGTGTAAAGGGAAGATGCTTTTTGATTTAAATGGCTACAGAGGGAGTCAGGCTCTTTTAATCTAAAATTTTGAATCAGATTTTTTTTCTTTTAGGGGAGGGATTAGGATAGATTTTGGTCGTTCTTAAAAACCAACTAGTGAAAAGGTATTTACTTAAGGAAGTCCTGGATTTGCAGCAATCCATCCAACTAAACAAGCATTTGACATAGAACCCTAAAGGTTCCTCATTGTTTGTGTTCACTGATCCAGTTTTACCTTCGGTAATTGAATTTAAAGCATCATTTATACTCATGTGAATGTGCTGCTAATGTTAACTTACTAATTCCCTCCTTCTTGTCCAGCAGAACCATCCGTCCGGAGCACTTGGTGCGCTCTGTGTACAAGGCGACTGGATGTTCGGACAACCCCAACCTCAAAGTGATCTACCTGGAGCATGTGGTTGTACGCATAACAATCACGCACCCTCGTCGAGGGGATCTGTCGATCAACCTGACCTCTCCGTCGGGGACCAAGTCGCAGCTGCTCGCCAACAGGTACAGAACAGAAAAAGCTGTGGGCGGTCAGCTGTGTTCATTTTTAAAGATGCTGTCAAACCTGGTTGTATTGTTGAGGCCAGCTGTCATTATCAATGACAGAATTTGCAACATCTTCTAGATGTATTGGACGTTTAGGCATCTTGTGAAGTAGAAAGGAAAATGTGATATTTCAGCTGAAACTTTTCAAAAATGGAAACGCTTGTGAGGACTCGATACTTTAATGTGGATGTTTGACAATGAAACAGATTCAGGTTTTGTAGGCCATTTTCCTCACATTCAGCTTTTCAGCTCTGTCTACATGTTTTTTTCTGATTGCCCCTCCATATCACAGAGCTACTTGTTTTTAAACATCCTTGTAGCTAATTTGCCAGCATGTTGAGGGTCGTTTTCTATTTGAAAGACACATTCATGCACACGCTTTAGCTTTCTGGCTTGCATCTAGAGATGCTGCTTCAGAATTTCCACATAAACCTCTTTCCTCATGATGCCATCTATTTTGTGAAGTGCACCAGTCCCTCCCACAGCAAATCACCCAAACAACATGATGCTGCCGCCCTCATACTTCACATCCTGCATGGGGTTGTCCGGCTTGCAGCCTTCCCTCTTTTTCTTAGGGCAAAACATAAAAATTTTAGTTTAATCAGAAAATGAGGACGACATAAAAAGCCAGACTACAGTTTGCAAATTTCAGCAGATGTTGGTAAGGAACTTGTTTCACTGTAGAGGCATCTTCCATCTTCATCCAGCATCTTCACAAGGTCTTTTGCTTTTGTTTTAGGGTTGATCCACTCATCTCATCCCAAAACACATTCCTATCTGGGACACTGAACCTGTCTGCTTTCTGCATGGTTTAATGGCCAGACATTTCCATGCTGTTTGATAATTATGATAATTTGCACAGATGAATGTGGAACATTCAGCCATTTGAAAATTGAAGCCAAGGATGAATCACAGCTTTTGAGGTCACTTTCTGGTGTCTTAACTGGTTTATTTAGATTTTTTTCATGATGTCACAGGAGGAGGTGGTGCGTTTTAGGTCTGCTTTTAAAAATATATCAGTGGGTTTACCTCCAGTTAACTCAAATGTTGTCAATTAACCTATAAGAAGCTCACAAAGGCTAGCACGTTTTAATTGGCAGAATAACGTTAGTGTATGTAAACCTCTGATATTCAAAAAAGTAAAAAAAATATCTAGAGAAAAAAAAAAAGATTTATTCTTCTGGCATTTATGGAAATATCAATTATTTGCCCAAACACATCGGACCTACAATAGAAAAATTAAGCCTAATTTAAGGTTAAAGCGTGCGGGGAAAATATAAAAATTTTATATCGACTGTAAGGTTGAATTTTTTTCTTCCTTAGTAAGTCATTATGTTTTTCACCAGCTTCGCTTATCTATCCATGTCCCCGCCCTCGATGCTGTGGCCGCGGGCCCAGAAAGTGCCAGAGGAGGCTGCAGATGTTGCTAATTAAGAACGGACAACTGGGCCAACAGTTTGTACGCGTGGACAGAAGTTTACACACATTACTTTCAGTTTGAAGACACTGGGTCATCTCTACGTTTTCTGCTTGTTCTTCACATTTTAACTGCTGCACGATGGCTTCTTCGGGATTACCTGTGACCTTTCATTGGATTTTAAACATTAATTTGGATTTATGAGGCATTCAGGTCTACGCTGTTCCTGTAGAGAGCACATTATTTTGTTGTTAGGCTTTACTGCTGCAGCTTGTGTTCAGCTTTCATTGCCTTTACCTTAATTACTGTAAACACCTTAGTTTTAGCTGAATGGTTACGCCTTTTGATTGCTACTAAATTTTTCCAGACAGAATCCGGAATGCCGTAAGCCACAGCCCTGTTTGTGTTTATTAGAGGCTAATTGTATTTTGCTGAGTGTGAATTGTCCTGATTGCTCTGCTATTTGCAGCACTTAAGTTCATTACTAATCAGACTTGGATCTGTGGGGCGTGTGTATCCTTGCGTGTGTGCGCGTGTGTGTGGGGTGTATATTTTTAATGCACAGGTTGTTTGATCACTCCATGGAGGGCTTTAAGAATTGGGAATTCATGACCACCCACTGCTGGGGAGAGAAGGCAGCAGGCGACTGGATCCTGGAGATCTACGACTCGCCCTCTCAACTGCGCAGCCAGAAAGTGCCTGGTAAAAACTGCACTGCTGTTAACTGGCATTAAAAATTTGGTTCAGCAGGATTTTAACTACATTTTTTGTCAGGAATGTGAACATCTGTAGCAAACATTTGACCTGGATGCAACAAATTTAATCAATTTTTTGGAGCATTAAATGAGAATTTTGTGAAAATTTCCTGTCCCATTGTTTATTTAAATCTGGAACACTTTTGAAAGATGTGAACATTTGACTTGCAGGGAAATGTGTAGTAATCCTGGTCAGTCGAAGGTAATTCCTGCCTGGGGTTGATCTTCACCAGGAGTCTGTGTTTCACAGGGAAGCTGAAGGAGTGGTCTCTGGTGTTGTATGGCACCTCTGTCCACCCGTACTCCACTCAGCAGAAGGATCGCTTCATAGACACATTGCAGCCTGAGGAGGAGTTCACTGAGGAGTACAACGGTGAATCATACAAAACACACAACAGCATCACCATAAATTTAAAAATCAGGTTTAATAGTTTTTTATATATATATATATATATATATATATATATATATATATGTATATATATAATCATATAGAATCATTACTTCATATTAGAAGATTAAAGAAGAAAATAGAATACCTACTTGAAATGATTATCTTAACTATTAAGTGTGTAATTTTTTGCTATCTTGATTCCCTTAAGAAGCTGCAGATTTCACAGAAAGGTCAAGCATAACATACAATAACTTTAACTAAATGGAAATTTTACTTGTTTTTTTTGTACTTCCTGGGAATAGAAAACAGCTATGCTGTTTTAATCTGTCATTTAAAGCAATTCTAAGAAAAAAGGAAACCAGCAAAGAAAAAGAAAAATAACTGAATGACTTTTGTCATTATGCATAATGTATATGGTTTGCTAATAAATCATGCTTTACCTTTTGAATACGTTGGTCACCTAAAAGATATTACAAATTTCTCTTCCTTTTTCCCATTACTTTCAAAAGATAAGACTGTATATGACATGTGCAAATCAGGTATTCAAAGGTATTTATGAATCAAATAAGGAAATATGTATAAACTTTATGTTTTCAGATATTTCTGGTAGGATGTTCACCTTTCCACTGGAAACCAACAGAGCTTATGTGAAGTTTAACACATCAAGAAGAGATTTTAATGCCGTAACTGTTTGCCACAGGTGCTATAGTTTTAAATATGAATTATGTAGAAGAACATTCTTCATCCTTGTAATGAGATACATTATGCAATGCTTTATGTCTGTCATTGTAACAGATCATTTACAGACCTCAAGAGAGACCACATGCTGTTCTCCTTGTCCACACCCAATAGTCCCAATGACTTTTTGATTTTCTGGGATAACACCAATAAAGAAATGGAGGCACACGTTAAGAGTAAAAAGGCTGAATTCAGAGGCAGTGACTACAAGCCCAACACGTGGCACTCTATCTGCACCACGTGGGACGCTGAGACTGGACTGGCACAACTGTGGTTCAATGGACAGCCTTCGATCAGAAAATTCACAATCTCTGGATCGAACATAGGTGGACCTGTCAATATTATTGTGGGACAGGTAAAATTCCCTTTATTCACTGAAGAATGGAACAAACATCTTGAACATCTGTCATTTTTAGCTCTGTGCAATCTATGAATCACTTTATCCATTTTTTTTTTACAGGTTGATAAACTAAAAAACAAACTTGAAACAAAATAGAACTAAAGTTGGGTAAACTGGGTAGACTTGGGTAAAATTATAAAATATAAGCAGATCATTTATAATTTGTCACTGTGTTTTTCTGGGTTGAGAAGATCTCCATATGACATCAAAACCATCCATCCTGGCTTTTTCACAGTGAAATGCTTTAGATCATCAATATAGTATATATTTGTGATAACTGGTGGTTTTGACAGTAAACTCTCCCATAGAAGCCATTTTTGCCCAATCTCTTTACTATTATTGAATATTGAATACTAACCTTAACTGAAGCAAATCATACCTGCAGGGCTTTAGATGTTGTTCTTAGTTACTCTATGACCTTATCATTGAATTGTCAATTTGTTCTTGGAGAAGATTAGGTAGGCCGGCCAATTCTGGGAATCACGACAGATTTTTCCCAGTTTTTTCTGTTTGTGGATAATAATTCTCACTGAAGTTTGAGTTTGTTCCAAATTGATATACATTGATTTTGGCTTTCCAGAATCATCAATTTCAATGGCATTCTTGGCTGTGCTTGTGATTCTTTAAGTAATGGGGCAAAAATTAGATCTTTTAACTTACTTGATGTTTGATTTTTAGTTGGAGTCAAGCATAGTCAGACCAGAGGAAGAAAAGTGAGCTGAAGTGCTTTAACAATGACAAAATAAAGACTTACAATTCTGGCGCAATGAGAACAGAGCATGAAACCAGCATGAACATAAAAGAAGATTCCAGTTCAGAAAAAACAAGGAACTTAAATACTGAGAAAGGGAAGGAAATTTGTTAGAAATTTACATTATCTAATCAGAGTGGCGGTGGCAGGGAGGGTATGGAAAATCTCTCAAAAAAACACCTCCATCTTGTCAGACAGGTTCTGTTTAAATGATTTCTTGATTGTACAGGTTATCACACCTAGGGTTTGCAAGTGAAATTATGTGGATCACAAAAAATCTGGCATTTTAACAAGGATGTAGAGGCTTGTTTTAATCCAAAATATCAAATGATACACTGTAGACCACTGTGATAAAAACAGTGTTAAAATTTCAAACAAGCAGTAACTTAACCCAAAATCAGTAAAAACCTCTGCATAAAACAATGTAAACCTAGTTTTTATTCAATAAGTAATAAAACCAAATAGGCAACATTTTACTTATGTCATTATACTTCTTAGGTGTTCAAGGTTCTGGCTAAATACTACAACTTCTGTTCTTGGGAAGCCACATCTGAGTGTTGAGCATTTACGCCTATTTCTGTAGGAGTAAATATGGCCTCCTTAAAAGTTCTAGCTAAACATTTATGTTTTATTTCCATAAATCTGTAGCATAACATTTCATATTAAAGACATCTAAGCAGAACTTGTGTTTAGTATGAAAAATCATGAGCTATTGCACAAAAGGGTAACCTTTACAGACCAGTTGAAAATGCATGTGTCATAATTTTGATGACATAACATTTGATTCAAATCATTAATGCCTTTTTTTCTATTTTTCAATCACTAAAAAAACCATTAAAACTCTGCATTTCCAACAGGAGCAGGACAGCCATGGTGGCGGGTTTGACTTGAAGCAGTCTTTTGTTGGCATGATGTCTGATGTCCACATGTGGGATTACGTCCTCTCTTCCTGTGAGATTCAGAATTATGTGGATGAACGAAACTTCACACCCGGGAATGTGTTGAACTGGAGGGCTCTGGATTATCAGATTGTAGACAAAGTGTTGCTTGAACATAAAGTAACCGTTTGTTACTAACTTCTGTTGGAACAATTTGATCACTACAGCAACTCATATATTTCCAGTCACCATTATGGAATCATTATTTTTAAATTATTTGTTTAACTATAGATTTGTGATTGGCATAACTGTGAATTGAATTTGACGGTGCTAGAATTTTTTAAATTACAAAGTATCATTTGTGTGAAAAAGTAAATGTTGTCTAAAATATGTAATTCTCTTTTTGTGCGAATTTGTGAGTTTTTATTTACAAATGAATGATTTTTAATACTTTAAACCCTCCGGTGGTCTTAAGAAACGAGGTCATTTACACTCCACAAGTATTTTTACTCTGTGCACGGTCTGACGGAGTATTGACCTCACATGAACTTTTAGAAGTTTTTTTTTGTGTGAGTTTTCGGCATTTATTTGATGTTCTGACAGGACAAGCTGCCCACTTCCTCACTGTCCAACCGTGACATTTTCCGAGCTCTTCCTGAGCATCATGCTAAGCCCGCTAATATATCAGTTTAATCAAAAAATTAATCATGGCTTGATTTGAAAGCAGACTACCTCAGTCTTCTTCTTCATCCACAGACTTTATGTGAATTATCGTCCATTCCAAAAGTGCTGGAAATGTGTGTCACTATAACATGACATGAGCAATTAAAAATGTAGAAAAAAACTGAGAATTATACACAATTGCATTATGACGAAAAGCATTTGCAACTTGCTCAAAAGAATGAGATGTGTTTCTATGATGTGCACAGGTGGCACAATAATTTGAAGTTTGGGAAAGTAGTTTTGAGAATTTTAATTCTGTTATGGGAAATGCAACAAAGCGACTTAGGAAAATTGTAAAATCTTGAAAACCTGCAGTAAATCAGGCTTTACTTTTTTTCAAATATTTGATCTAATTTTTCAAACATTTCAGTTTTTTTATTGTTGTTTGTTTATTATTCATAAAGTTATTTTAGAGTCCTAAGTTCCCCCACTAGTTATCCTTTTTATTTTCTTTATAGGGACATCCAGCAGTGAGTCCCTACCTGGAATACACCCTGGATTTATTTGGATTCATGATAACAAGATTTCTGCTGTTTGGAACTTAATTTATTAAGTTGGTTTAACTTGACTGAATTACTTGTTACCAATTGAAGCAATTCAATCAATTAAGTTGGTTCCACTATAGTAATTTTTCAGGGTACAGGATTTTTTTTTTTAAAAGTGTAAGGACATCTTAAAACATATGTGTAAAGTAGTTTAACTTCTAGCTATATCTTAAGTACAATGTGAGTGATAAACTTAGTAAATTGAGTTGTATGAAGTTAATGAATTGAGTTGGATGACCATCATATATTGAGTAGGATAAATTTAGTAAACTGAATTGGTCAGACATAGGTCACAAAACTGGCATTGAACGCAATTGTTTCAAGTAAAATCAAAGTAACAAGATCCTTTAAGTTAATTAAGTTAATTTAAGTTAGTAAGAGTTATACATTTTAATTTAATTGCACACAACAAAGTAAGCTGTCATCAGTAAACCAAATTAATTTAGTTAGATTAATGTAAAAAAGTCCATTAGCTGAACTACCGCCAAAAACACTTTTTAGAGTGTACTGTAACCATACAAACCTCTAGCTCCTTGCTGTCTGTGCTAACCTTTACTGGCTAATGCAGAAATTAGCATCTGATTCACAGCTTGAACGTTAAGTGAATCGAAAAAAAAACCCACAATCAATGTATAATTTCAATGTAATTATTACTGAAGTAAATTTAATTAATATTCAATATATAATATTTTTACAATTAGAATAAAGATGTCACAAGTCATTAATGAACACCCAGACTATAATAAGTCCTCATTCGTGCCTCTGCACACTATAAATACAGACTTGGATTCATAATAACAGGATTTCTGCTGTTTGGAAGTTAATTTATTAAGTTGGTTTAACTTGATTTAATTACTTGTTACCAATTAGAGCAATTCAATTAAGTTAAATGAACCTAATTTATTAAGTTATAAATTTGATTCATATTCAATATTTTATATTTTTACAATTAAAGATGTCACAAATCATTAACAATTACCCAGACTAACAAGTCTGTATTGGTGCTTCTGCACACAAATACAGACTTGTAATTGTGACTGGGTACAGTTGAGAGAAAAATATAGAAAAGACCTCCTGCTCGTTGCTATTTCTCTCCTGTCCTTGGATCCACGTGGGATCCCACATGGGCAGAACGGAAACCACACAAAAAGACAACACAAAACAAGCCATTGCTGTTCAACTTCAACAATCATTCGGAATTTATTCAACACAAGCAAATTCATAAGACTCACACAGCACATCCTAAAAAATCACAAATCAGAAAACCATAATTACCCGAGACAGTGACAAATACACATGGTTACAAATACTTAATTGGCTAATATGTTTGTTAATAGGATAATTGTTTATTGATTGTTCACCATATTACACACAGTCCAATCCAAAGAGATTAATTTAACAATATTTATGTCATTGTTTTAGCAAATGGTAAAGGGGGAGCTTGTTAGTAAATATTTCGATCTGTAGAGACTCACACACAGAAAAGCAGCAGTTAGAAAGTTTTACTGGCCCGAAGTTCTTTGGCGTTCAGACACTAGCCGAAGACATGCGTGCTGAGAATCGCTGGGAGTTTGGATGATCGGCTTGGGGCGAAACTCTGGGTAGTCTGCCCCCCCGGGGTGGTGGAGCCTGGAGGGAGCCTGGAAGGAGACCGGGAGGATTAGGGTGGACAAGCGGAGGAGGTGGGTCAAATCACGGCTGAAACAGGAGGATCCGGGGTTAATTGGCCTTTTGAAGGAGCTCTTGCGTGGTGATTGGCTGGGGTAGAGTGACAATCCGGCGCTGGTTGGCTCAGGCGGGGCCATGGTGATTGATGATGCCGGTAGGATGAAGAGAGTCTCATAGCTTGAATTTACGTATACGCTACATTTAGCAAAAATAAACATGATAAGCACCAAAGTCCATAATAACTTTGGACTTTGGTCCAACTTTGAAACATTACCTAGAGTAATTGCAACTTTACTCTAGGTAATGGTGCAATTTTAAACTTTTTGCGTAGGTTCTTCACAGCCTATTTATCCTGGCAACACCTCAATATGACAACCATTTCACCATATATAAGGAAACAGCTGCAAATAAGCTTGATCTCCATGTGAGAAATCAGAAAACTCGTTTTTCTGGACTGGACTACAAGCATGTGTTTGTTCCACATGGGGCAGTGAATCTGGACTGGGACAGATATGGTTTGAAGTTCTGCAGTGGATCCCAGATCAGTCAACCAGTTGTTATTCTGGCAGGTATACTGACAGTTTTTATAGTTCTTAACAGATTGATAAGTTAAAGTTGATATTTTTACAAAGATATAGTATATTTTTCTTTTTCTTGTTATGATCCAATAATTTTTTCTTACAGAAACAGGACAGGCAAGGTGGATTTTTCGAAAGCAGGAAGTCTTTTGTCGGCATGATGACTGATGTCCTCTTGTGGGACTTTGTCCTTTCTCCCAGTGATATTAAGAGTTATATGGTTATCTGCATGTCAATCCAGAAAACGTGCTTAACTGGAAGGCATTGGAATTTAATACTACTTGAAAAGTGCTGATGGAAAATAAGCAAATGACATGTTAAAGAAAAAAAAAAAACATTGTCAAAGATGTACTTCAAATTGGAAAATGTCTATTCTAAATACTGGTAAGATAGTAACTTTAAATTCTCTTTAGTAAAAAAACAAAAACAAAACATAGGAGTCACAGTGGTCAAAGATATTTGGATGATGGCATAGCTATTAAACTCAACAATAAGAAATAACTGAAGTAACAGAAGGAGTAATCCAGGACATGAAGATAAAATAAATTCAACCTGGAAAGATTCATACACAGAGAGAGAGTGGTATTAGAAAGTGTAATTGACAAATGAAAGTCTTAGGCGTTCAGACCCAGAAGGAAGACGTTGTGCTGGTAACCACTGTCAGAGAGAATGAGCCGCTGTGTATGAAGATTAGAGGCGTCTTCCCCCCTTGGGCCCGGACAATGGTGGTGGAGACTGAATGCTTGGTGATTGGAGGAGACCATCACCAATAGGTTGGAATCGAGGTGCATCACGACATCTATGGTTGGTCAGGTGAGATGAATAGAGTTTTCCAGTTTGAATTCATACCTAGGCTTCATTACTAAATGCAAAGAACATGTCCAAAACTCAAATAAGAAACCGAACTAACAGAGGGAATAAACTAGAACAAGGAAAAGAAATGAAAATAAGAAATCAGTAAAAGGGAAAAACAGAGGCGAAAGTCCAAATTGATAAGGCATCACAACAAAACAAGAAAGTAATTATTACATCCCTTCCTTTAAACTGTAAAAAGATGACTCTGCAATTCATTAACTTAGATAAGCGAAATGAATAAAAAATAAGACCAAAAAGAAGAAGAAATAAAATATCCAAACTGAAATATACTGTCATATGAGAAATATGATGTGTAATTCCATTGGCAAAATGTAATTTAATTTAATTGATGTTGTTTATAAAGTCTTTCTAAATAAATTCAATGGTATCCTCTATCCACTGCTAACCTATATAGAAGGTAGGTCAGGTAGGGTGGGGACACCAAGAGAACCAATAAAATACGGTTATTCTGCCAACATCTGCAGTATAAAAGTGACAGTCAGATGGTCTTACACACAACATCAAGAATCAGCATCCAAGGTAAGAACTGACAAACTTTACACAACTTTGAAGTAAAATCTAACGTACAAAAAGGACTAAGGATCATGACAACTATGGTGAGTGGAAAGCTTGAATAAGTCATTATTTTTGCTAACTATTTAGAGTAACATCACTTAATTATTTATGACCTTTATGGTGGTTTTTTGTTCTTTGTATCAGATGCTGCTCCTGATGCTGTTGATGACATCATGTGCTGCCATTCCTCAAAGTGAGAAAAAACAAGTGCTTTTTTTAACAATATAATAGACATTAAAGGTTTATATGATAGCAAGTGAAGTAGTTGTTCAAACTCCTATGCAAATATAGAATGAAACATGAGGACTTTTTATCCCTTTCTATCCCTGATAGAGGGATAAAACCTATCAACTATATTTGCACAAAAAAAAAAATGTTGGTAAAATTGTGTTGCTGTCTCTTCAGTTAAAAACCTTTAGGTTTTACATTTCAGATTTGCCAGTGAACTAACATGTAGGTCAGCTAGCTGGTTGACTTGACCATTAAAGCTTGGAGAGGATTTATTTATAATCCTGTAATAAAATTGTGAGTTAACGTCAAATGAAAACACTCACATGAGTGTTTTCCATCTCAGCGTTGCTAATGCCTGGTTTAGACTTTGATTTAGTTTTTGAGCTGTAATAAACTAGAATAATAAAGTAATGTTGTGCTTTGACTGTAATAAATATGCTGGATTAGCTACAGAAGAACAAAGGCTGACTGTCCTGACCTTCTTGCTGCGTCTTATGATATCACCTGAGTTTAAGTAGGTCAATAGTTGTCGCAACTGTGGTCACAACTAATTATTTCCAACTGGAGCCATAAATTATATTTCAGACACAATTCTTTGAACACTGTTAGGTGGTGTTCAACAATATTGCTCTGAAAGTTGTGCTTCGCTTTTTTTAACTTTAGAATTAAGCAAATTAGGATGTGAAGTCATTTCAACTATGTCGTTTTAGGTTCACTGCAAAGTTTGGTGTACTCTTACAGAGTGATATTGTCTTTCTGATGGATTATCGTAAGCTATCAGAAGGACATGGCTTAGAGCATTATTCTAAACCATGTCTTTATTGTAAGTGAATCAAAAGCCGTGTCTTTTGATTCACTTATTTATTTTCCAAATTAAACAGAACTATAAATATTTATTTTGGAAAGTATCCATAACTTTAAATGTTTTTTTTTTTTTTTAAATAATGTATTTAAATTTCTTTAATAACTCCTTTGTTTAAAAGATCTTTCAGAGAAGATGTTCACTTTCCCGCAAGAAACCAACACAGCACACGTTAGGTTGACAACATCAAGACAAAATTTACGGGCTGTGACTGTCTGCTTCAGGTAAGTACCAACCTTTCAAATTTGTTATAACAAAGAAAGCAATCTACAGAGTGTATGAATTACTAAAGCTAAAACAAAATTCTTCATGTCTTTTGCCTCAAAACAGGTTCTTTACAGACCTCAGAAGAGATCACGCCATTTTCTCGTTGGCTCTACCCTCTTTAGATAATGCCTTCTTGTTTTACAATTTGGCCAGCTTAGATTCTTTTCAAATGTGGGTAAGGAACACGTTCGCAAATTTTCAAGGACTGGACTTCAAGCTGAACAAGTGGCAATCAGTTTGTGCAACATGGGATGCTACGTCTGGCTTGGTCCAGCTGTGGGTGGATGGAAAGCCTTCAAGCAGAAAATTTACCAGCTCTGGATCCAGTATCAATGGACCAATTATAATTGCTTTAGGACAGGTGCGTTTTAAACACTATAAATGCAACAATATTGATACATTATGAAAAATATCCCAAATTGTATCAAGTTTATGATTCAAACAAAGTTAGCCACATATTAAAATTTGTGGTGGCTTGTGTGCAAACTTCTTAAGCAGAAATTTATAGAAACAAACTCTGGGAAAAACAGTTTCAGTCTGAAATACTTCTTTTTTTTTCCTTCTCCATATATTTTAGCTATATACAAGTTGTAAAAACTCATAAGCAAAGACAAGGTTGAGATAATCTGCCCCACTTAATAAACTGTGTTTCAGGATTTAGAATTCTGACACACAATATGACTGCAGGTAGACATAAAAAGGTGCATTTTAGCAGCAGCAACATTTTCCGAAACCAGGATAATTTTTAGAGGAGCATTTCTTATCATTCCTGTTTCTACTGCAGGAATAAGAACTAGCTCGTATTACTAGGGTAGAAACATATTCCCCAAAACATTATAAATTACAAAAATGCAAATGGGTCTTATCATGGCTTATTGGAGATGTGTAGCAATACTAAAACGTACTCAGCCAACAGTGGATTCATTGCTAGCTCGAAAACGTTACTACAATATTTTGGATTATATATAATCTTTAATCTATTCTTATTCGTTTCATTTTCTGACTTTTAAGGTGTCAAATATTTGCTGTTTATGTAATGATGGATTCCTCTTTTCCTTATCCTACTTTAGTCAGGGTACAAAGTCATGAGATGTATGTTTAATTAAAACTCTGCATCACCATAAAAGCCCCCAAAATGTTTATAGAATACCCACTCTTGCAGCTTGGAAGGTTGTAGATGCTTGTGAGTTTAATGTTTGATTACTGTGTTTTCTCTTCTTACAGGAACAAGATTCACATGGTGGTGGTTTTGATGTCCAACAATCATTTGTTGGCATGATGTCAGATCTCCATATGTGGGATTATACACTTCCACCCTGTGAGATCAGGAAATATGCAAAGGAGTTTGGTTATGCAGAAGGAAATGTGTTGAACTGGAATTCGCTGGAATTCCAGATTATAGGAAGGGTGCTGATCGAGAATAAACAGAATACTTGTCAGTAAATCATCCTTTCTATAAATTTATATAGCACACAATAATTGGTAAATTGTATGTTATGAACAAAAATTGCTCTATTCTTTATATTTCAACATCATGAATATGTTTAATTCATTACACTAATCATTTTGTCATATGTTGTCAAAATGTTTAATACTGTTTTTTATTTTTATTTTACCCCAGATTCAATGATGAATATTTTACAAAAAAATGTTTTGGATTCAATTTGTAACTGAATATAGTATGCCATTAAGAGCTTATGTATTTGTTTGTTTTGTTCTAATAACTACTTTCAAGACAGGTGTTCAAAAATCTGATAATTTTATTGAAAAAATCCTACCATAAAACAATTAAGAATTGTCAGTTTGTTATTTCTTTCTTCGAGATAAAAATGTCCCTGAAACCTAAAATAAAAACACTTTAATGATGATTAGGTTTAAATACCTGAAGGTTAATTACTCAGAACAAAGTTCCAAGTTCACCATCAAATCCCCCACTTCAATCATTTCATATGTCACGGTGAGTAAATATTTGTGTGTATGCATATCATCATAGAATATTAAGTAAAATTACTGTCTGTTCATTTTACTCTTTGCTTACCTGTTTTGCGAGGCAAATGCAGAGCTGTTATCTTCCTACAGTCATGCAACTAAAGTTTCAAAATATTTAAAGTTTTTATAGCAGCAAAACTTAGAAGGACATCATAAATGATTCTATGTTGTATAACTTTGTGTTTTTTATGTTGTAAAGTACTTTGAAATGCCATGTTGCTGAAATGTGCTACACAAATAAAATTTGATTGACTGATTGATCATATTATATATGCCATGATATTATAATGTGAAAACAGTCATGGCTTGTTTGCTCAAATTGTAAAAGTCCTAAAAGACACAAATGTAGATAGTTTTCAAGAAACCTGCTTTCAATGGCTGTCTTTTTTTAAATCTGACAATAAAATGTATATTTAATAGTATAAACAATTTATTTTTTTCAGGAGATAAAAAAGCTCTTTTTTATTTACACAGTGTGAGTTTATAGTTTAATACAATAGGTCATGATATTCTCTTAATTATGCTTTATTGGCATGACAGACACAGTTTTGGAATGGTTTGAATCATATTTAGAAAACAGAACTTTCTTGGCCCATCTGGACCAGTGTTGTTCAGGGGCCACACCAATAATGTACATGAGGCTCAATTTTAGGCCCCATTTTGTTTATTTTACAGTCATTGCCTCCTGGTTAGATTTTTGAGAAAGTCAATCTTTGTTTCAGTGCTTTGCATATTTATATGCCTCTAAAGATGCTAAATGAAGAGAAAAAAATTATCTGGACAGGTTAATTCATGAAAGGAAATATGTTTTTCCATCCATGAATTAAGTCATTGATGGATCTGAATTATCTTCACCTCAACAATAACTAAGCTTAAGTCATAATATTTTGTCTAAACATTCTTACTGAAAGTCTGGATTAGATACTTTGGTATTTAGTGTCGTCTTGTCTGACCTTTGTTAGAAATTTTAGTGTTATTTTTTATAGTTGTTTAAAAATAGACAAACAAGTTAATGCAGTTCTTAAATCAAGTTATTTCCACCTCTGGCTATTAGCAAATGTGAAGTCTTCTTTTTGTTTTAATAATTTTGAATGAATTATTTATGCCTTTATTATAAGTACTTTATTGATTGGATTACTGTAATTCATTATATATATATATGTATAGGAAAATCATTAATATAGTGTCTTCAAGTTATCCAAAAGACAGTTGTTCAACTTCTTCAAATTCTTACAGTATTGACCATATAAGGCCAATACTGGCCCCTTTACATCGTCTGTATTGGATAAATTTTAAGACCCTTTTAACATTTTAAATCACATCTTGAAATGTTTTTTTTTTTTTTCATTTTTCTATTGGCATTCAATAGAAGTCTGGCACAATCATTTTTCTATTATGATGTTTTAGTTTAATTTTCTTTTTGTCATTTTATTCTACTGTGATTTTGTAGTCTTTTCGCATTTTTGTAAAGATCCTGTACACATTTGGTGCCGTTTCAACCTGTTTTTAAAAGTACTATAAATAATCTTGACACTGACATTTAAATAAATACAATTGTATCTTCTAACCAACAATGTGTTCTTCCAGAAGGCCAACTTTGGTGAAGATTGGCCTTCTGGAAGAAAGGCCAGCTTTTTAATTTACATAGAAGGTACATCAGGTAGTCAGGAAGGACATTAAGGGAGCCAATGAAATACAAATATTCTACAAACATCTACAGTATAAAAGTGACAATCCAATAGTTTTACACACAACATCAAGAATCAACATCCAAGGTAAGACATGACAAACCTTACATAGTGGGACAATTTTGAAGTATGATCTCACATACAAAAAGGTCTATGTTTTCATGACAACTATGAATAGCGGAAAACTTGAATAAGTCATTATTTTTGCTATCTATTGACAGTTTCATCTCTATTAATATTTTATGACCTCTATGTTTTTTTTTCTGTGTGTTAGATGCTGCTCTTGCTGATGTTGGTGACATCATGTGCTGCCATTCCTCAAAGTAAAACAAAAATTGAAACATTTTTGTTGCTTTTTTAACAATATAATAACAGACATTAAAAGTTTATATGATAGCAAGTTTCTTGGGAGAAGTAGTTGCTCTAACTCTTATGCACATGAAGACACTTTTAACCTTTTGAAAAAACAATTGTTGGTTAAAATTGTGTTGATGTCTCTTAAAAGAAATAGCTAAACATACGTTTTCAGAACTTTAGATGAAGGTATATACTAATGAGAAAAGGTCAACCATCTGGTTCCAGATCAAAAGGTTAGTGTTGTATAGCTTTCAGTGTGACTCACATAAGTTAGTATAATTAAACTAAAAATAAATAGAAGGTAAATAAATCTACAAGATGAATTTACTTAGTTTAACATCATAGCAAAAATGAGAAGATGTTGTCAGTTCTGCTATGAGCTTAAAGCCTAATTTCCAAGTGGAAAATAGGTTAATCGGAACCATAAACATTTATTTTAGAATGTGTATTTAAGTATCTTTAATAAATTCTTTGTTTTAAAGATCTTCAAGAGAAGATGTTCATCTTCCCACAAGCAAGCAGCACAGCACATGTTAGGTTGACAACATCAAAACAAGATTTCAATGCTGTGACTGTCTGCTCCAGGTAAGTATTGATGTTTAGAATTTGTTAAAACAAATAAAGCTGTCTACAGAGAGTATGAACATCTAAAACTAAAACAAAATTCTTCATGTCATTTGCCTCAATACAGGTTCTTTACAGACCTCTCAAGAGAATATGCTCTTTTCTCTTTGGCCACACCTTCTTTTGAGAATGGTTTTTTGTTTGTCAAAAAATTTGACTCTTTTGAGCTATGTGTAAGAAACAAGTGCCTAAGATTTGCAGGACTGGACTTCAAATTGAACAAATGGCATTCAATTTGTGGAACATGGAGTGCTGCATCAGGTTTGGCACAACTGTGGTTGAATGGAGAGCCTTCATGCAGGAAGTTAGCCAGTCCTGGATCCAATATCACTGGACCAATTGTAATCGCTCTAGGACAGGTGCATTTTTAAGATTTTGGATTTTCAACACTTAAAGATTTTAAACTGTTGTTTATATACCCTAATAACATGGGATGCTTCCAATTCTTTTGCTGCTTTGGTTAATATTCAATTTGCTGAAAAAAAATACAATGATTGAAATCCCCTTCCTTAAACCTTAATGAAAAACAAAATCATGTTGGTCAGGATACAGAGTCTTGATAGGTATGTCCTATAAAACTTGTATGTTTGTAGAGTACCCAGTTTATGTTATTGTGCTGTTTGATTATTGTGTTTATTTTTCTTACAGGATCAAGATTCACATGGCGGTGGCTTTGATGTCAGACAATCATTTGTTGGCATGATGTCAGATCTCCATATGTGGGATTATACACTTCCACCCTGTGAGATCCAGAAATACATCAATGACAGTGGCTACGCAAAAGGAAATGTGTTGAACTGGAATTCCCTGGAATTCCAGATTAAAGGAACAGTGCTGATTGAGAATAAACTGAAAACTTGTCAGTAAATCATCTTTTCTTTAATTTAATATAATCTGCAATAATTGGTAAATTATGTGTTATGATCAAGAAATATATGTTATGAAGCAAAACATCATAACTTTGTTTAATTCACTACACTAATTCTTAACATTCTGATAAATCATTAAGTTTACATACGCAATTTAACAAATTTCATCCTTAATTTATGAATACACTCTCTTACGATGCTCACTCTACATGATTGTAAAGGGAGCAGGAAGAAGAAAAATCTTGTGAAACCTGCCCCTTTCTCAATAATTACAAAATACATTTTCATTCTGTCACATATTATCAAAACCTTTAATACTGTTTTCAGATTTACCCCAGAATCAATGCTGAACCATTTTACAAGAAAGTACTTTTGGATTAACTGAGTACTGTATATCATTTTAAGCTCATGATGTATTTGATTGTGTCATTGTACTAACTTTAAAAATGGATGCTCAAAAATGCTGATTATATATAAAAAAATCATAAAAAAAATAAATCTTGCCACTGCATAATTAAGAATTGTGTTTGTTTTTTTTCTTTCTTCAATAACATGCTGCCCCAGTAACCTAAAATACAAACACTTTAATTATGAGACAGTTTAGGATTGAATACCTAAAGGTTAAGATACCTTTATACTTAATATAGACAGATTGAAAAAGGCACTTACACCAGTATTATTTAATAGTAATAGTGTATTTTTTAAAAACTTAAAAGAAAAAAATTTATTATGATACTCACAAGGGAGAACTGAACTGCAAATGTCTAGACATATATTTTCTGTCAGTATGTAAAACATGAAGCAGAGAAAAGATACAATGCAACTCTCAGATATCCATACATTAGGTGGGTTTCATATGGAAGACCCAAACATTAGCTGGAGCTAAGAATATAAGTTGACTTGTTAAAACTAAGAAGCAAAATTAAACATAAATAGAGCGACACAGTTCTAGAAACAGCCTTAACAACAGGATTGGCTTGTGCTGTGATGCTCTCAATTGAGAAGTTATATCCGCTGAGCTGTTTAGGAGAAGACCAATGGGAGTGGCAGATGTTTTATAGTTTGAACTCTGTGCGTATCTGTCAGTCTGTTATAGAGAAACACTGGCAAAAAAATTAACCAATGATAATGAGGAAGAAAGAGAGCGAGCAGCTGAGTTAGTGGGCTGCTATCGGAGGCTCCAGCGCCTGCACTGACCAACTGGGCTCTATTTTCACTGACATCTTCAACAAGCCTCTGGAACTGTGTGAGGTTCACTACCCAAAAAAGGCCATTACGGCGTGCATCACAGAATGAAGGCCTGCTGACCTGACATCTGTGGTCATAATATACTTTGAGCCACTGGTGTTATAGAATCTCATGAACATCACTGGCTCTGTGCTAGACCCATTTGCTTACTGGTCAAACAGAGTGGCATATGATGCTGTCAGTTGGCGACTGTACTGTTTTGGACCCAGTCAGGAATAAAAGGGATTCAACTATAAAAGAAGATCAAAAGATACTGGTAAAAATATCCCAGAATGCAATGCGTTAACTCATTTTCATGCACAGTTCCCAGGAAGGAGGAGTTTTCAAGCAAAACTCCATGACGTCATGGACCTTCAAAACTTTGTGAGCACCAGAGTGTGCTCTCTTTCTCCTGTTGCTACACAGCTACATTGGGGGGACAGGCACCAATGTAGCCTGTCCCCCCAAGGGACTGGATGTTACTGCTGAGTGAAGAACTGTATCTATGAAGAAACCTTGAGGCACATTTGCTGCACTGAGGCACTGAGGAAAATCAGATGATAGGATGCTTATTGGATGCTACTGGAAAAGTGAATAAGAACTTTTCCGGTGCCTATTCACCCGCAGGAATGTGAATAGACACTGGAAAAGTACTGGGACTCAATGAAACTACAAACAAGGGGAAAGGAATAACACAGATCAAATATCAAAATCCAAAAACATAAAGAGCAGAAGATAAGACTAAGGAACCATAGAACAGATCAACGAATTTCTGTTAAGCAGTAATCAGAAACACAAGCATAAATAACAATGCATAAAAAAGCTGACACTCATATATCCAGGACATTAAACAGAATATGGTATAGATATTCTCTGTCTGTGTTTGAAGATGATAAGATAGCACCTTAAAACTGTCATGAGCCATTGTTTATAAAAGGCAAATACACATGTACACCAGCTGTATTTACCTGACGTACATGTGTACCTTCCTAAAGATCTTTAATGGTATTTAGGAACCATTAAAGATCTAAATATTGAACACAGTGCATTATTTTGTTTTACTAGTTGTGTTGCTGCTAATAGCCACCAGGAAGACTGCTATTTTGGAAATGAGTAATGTGTTACTGTCATAGGGTGAACTAACCAGTTCTCACGTGTTCATTTGTTGTTGTCACACTGGGCCTAAGTGGAAAATACCCATTTGAGAATTGCTCAGTTACTTAAGCATACACTGACTCAAAGAAAAATGAGGAAGAACCTCTATAAAAACACACAGCTCCATTTCATTACACCCACAACGAGACGACCTTGACATAAAGGTAAGATCATAACAATGCCCTGTCGCTAAATAGAATGGAATTAATTGAATGCATGTTCTTCATCTACTTGTATTTTAAACTATGCTGTTCCAAATACGGAATAGTATCAAAACTAAGAGCAATGTGACAGTGGTGTAATAAAAAATTAAAAACTCAAGGTGTTTTCTGTTTCGGACTTTTTGTCAAATGCTGGCTTTACTTCTCTTTGTGATGCTGACAGTATGTGCTGCAAGTCCGCAGGGTAAGACACATACATCTGCTTTTAACAGACCACAAAAACGAAAATGTTGACCATACCTTCAGATACGTCTGTTTTTCACAAAAAAGATTTGACTGATAGATGAAGGTTGTCTTTCTTTGAAATTATAAATTAAAAAAGTCATTATATATTCAAAATTTCATGTATTTGTAGATCTATCTGAAAAAATTTTTACATTTCCACAAGAAACCGACACAGCCATAGTGATGCCGAATATATCCACACACAATTTAAATGCTGTGACAGTATGACTCAGGTATTGTAACAAAATTAATTGCATGAGAAAACCTGAGATATAAGTATCATAAAGTGTACTAACTGTGTCCTTGTTATTTGCTTCTTCTTTTTCTTTTTCTCTTTTTAATTTCTGATAGGTCCTTTACAGACCTCAGCAGAGCCCACAGTCTTTTTTCTCTGGCCACACCGTCTTTCCATAATGGTTTTGTGATATTGTGATATTGATATTCAAAGAAGCAGCTGCTGATACAGTTGGTTTGTATGTGAATAATCAAATAGCACAGTATGTACTGGGCTATGAGTTGAACTCCTGGCACTCTGTTTGCTCCACATGGGACTCTAAATCTGGATTGGTCCAACTGTGGTTTAATGGAAACCTTCAGTCAGGAAGTTCATCAGTGAATCACAGATCAATCGACCGCTTGTTTAAAAAGGTATAAAAGATGAAGAAGCTAATGTCCATGTATTGAATGTTCTTTATTGTTACTCTGGCTGAACGTGGTTCTTTTCTTTCAGGAACAGGACAGCTATGGTGGTAAATCTGACAGTAAGCAATCGTTTGTCGGCATGATGACCGATGTCCACATGTGGGACTACGTGCTATCTTCCTGTGAAATCCAAAACTATGTGGACAATCTGAATTTCAGTCCAGGCAATGTGCTGAACTGGAAGGCCCTGACATTTGAGAGTACTGGAAGAGTGCTGATAGAAAACAGCCAGCTGACCTGCCACTAGAGCCACTTAGTGGGAAAAGGCCTTGTCAAGTCTGGCTTTTAAGGATTGAATGTTGTTTTGGTGTAAACTAGAAAATTGTGCATGTGGGAAAACGGTGTGTTTGATCAGGGTGAATTTCTATCAAAAAGTGTATTCATTTAAACTATCTATAACTGGGGGATATATTATGCAACACTGTTCTAAGATTTCCTCCTTGTCTATGGTTCTTCCATGCTATTTGCTCAATATGTATTTTCTTCTGTTACAGTGTAATTGTGTGCCCTGTCATGATTTGATTTATGTCTCATTTTCTGCATATGCATGGAAAGGAGAAACATTTCTAGCTCCTGACTTTATAGCAGTTAGATTTTGCAACTCATATAAAGTTGAATACTAAACCAAGCAGCAAGAAAACACTTTGAGCTCTTTTTATTTGGAGCTAAAAGTGCATTTTCAAGACATGCACAATTCTTACGTCTAGTTGAATGTCTTAATGGTCCAGATTTTACCATAATGTTCATACATGTATTGTTTTTTTGAGATCCCAATTATCATCAGCAGCATGCCGCATCCACTAGGTCAGTTTACATGAAAAGACAGATTACGTTTACAAAATTATATTTAACTGAAGTATTAAAATAACATATTTTGTCTTATGCTATGATGCTCTCATACGTACAGCACATACATTTACTATCCCATCTCTAACTTCAATAAATACATATGTATCAGTCTAATAAAAATATTTACATATATCATGTACATGCTGTATAATTTCATCTGATGTCATTGACAAGCTCAATCTAAATTATAATAGTGAATATGTAGGTTTGCTGAATATATAAACTCACTTTTTACTGTACCCATAGTGTCTTCAGATAATTAAAGTCCACTTAAATAAATAGAGTCCTGGCAGTGCTCAACATCAGCACACATGTTCAGTAAGAAAACAGCTTTTGGATACTTCAGTGGCAACTTTATATGAAAGGGTTAGTACTCAGTTTTTTACCGAATAATAACTTTGAAGACCAAACTAATTAACAAAATAGGTTCTCAGTCACGGTGAACAATCATCATAAAAAAATATTTCTTATATATGTTGGTACATGGACAACATATATATATGAGTCCTCTGAAGCTTAGCAGTGCAACTGGGTAACCTTCTGGTTAAGTTAATGTAAGCAATTCTGTAACTGAACCATGAGTATAGCAGCCTACAGTTCAAGTGAGGAATTTGAGTATTTGAGTTTTGAAATGAATTATGTTCATGAATCTTCAGACTATTCAGTTGTCTTGTGATTGAGTGGTGAGCAAGCGTGTACCCTCCCTCTCACCAACTGATGGCTCGAGGTTGGCTTCAGTCCTAAGAATTAAGCAGGTATAAAAACTGAATGAATGGACATTTAGATTATATGTGACGAGCTAGATTAGACTAAAGCACTTCTGAAGTGATGGATAAGGCAAAAACATGTACACATTTACACATGTAATTGGCTGTACGGTACTGATTTCCTCAAGAACAAGGGACATAGTAATAACTTAATTTTCCCGTTTCATACTGAAAAAATACACTATAATTGAAGCAACCATAAAACAAGTTTAACCTTTGGTCTTCCTAGTTTTTTTTTTTTTCATTTTGTGTGAAACATTTAGATTTTCTTGCATTTTTCTTATTTATTTTGTTGTTAAAACCGCCAAGTTGATGTTTTAAAGATTTTACAAGTCTGATTTCACCCAAGACATGGTAACATTAACCTTTGTGAAAGATACATTGAGTGGAACTACACTAACAACAAAATCATGCAGTTAAAGAGGATGGGATCAGTTGGATCCTCAGAAGGTCAATGTACTCGCTGGTGTTTGTGGGTGTATTGAGTGATCACAGTTTTAACCACCGTTTTGAGAAGGACTCAGAAGGACCTCTCAACACATAGCTCATCTTGAATATGTGCATTGGAAACTTTTGCTCTTCTCATCTCAACATTTAAAGTTAACTCTATTCCATTTTAGTTTCTTTTTTTTAATTTGTGCTGAACACAGTCACGACCGAAGGCATTGTGATATTCTGCTATAAATTTGTCAATGCATTTGTCTGCCCATTTCTGTGCATCACTGAAATATACACTTTCACAAAATACCCAGAGGGAATTTCTTTAAATCTAGTTCACTCTTGCTCACAGATGAGCTGATTAGAATTGCTGGTCAAAAGTCAAATTCACTGACAGGTTTCTGGGCTATTCAAGACTTTACATGATAATTATGACAAGATTTTCCTCACAAGGGGCTAATAAGATGCTAAAATGAAGTGAGCAGGAGATGTATCTCAGCAGTAGACAACGTGCTTTGCATGTAAAGAGCTTAAAATTCCTAATTCCAGCAACCTCTTTGTCAGAAAAATGGCTCAAACAGAAGACATGTTGTTAATTTTGTTTTGCGTGGGACATTTACCTTGACCCATAGAGCAGTTCTTTCATGGGAAATGTTTGGTTTGGATGTAACAGCCAGCGGACTATTACAGTATAAAGAAACGGTGCTAATAGTTCTAAAATACCAAAAGATAAGCATAGAGTTTCAAAGATTATTTCATACTGACACTCCAATAAATATCTCTAAGTGTTCTTTACAAATTGAAAAAAAACTTGACAGCTGGCTGCAATGTAATTAGATATGAACTGTGGAGAAAAACACATGATCTACTGGAAAAGTCAAAGAACAAGTTTTGATAACATCAAAGATGTTTTGAATGGGTGTGGCAGTAGTGTAGGGGTAAAAGACGTGACCCATGTACAAAGAGAGACCTCAGTCCTCAAACCAGCTATCATGGGTTCAAGTCTCACCCCGCTGACTTTTGCAACGTGTATTCCTCCTCAAATAGGCCACTATTTTACACTAGAGGCCTAGTGTCAAATAAAGGTCACTAGAGTCACAAAAATAGAAAAAAGAAAGATGTTTTGATAAAAACAGTTAATTTGGATCTTAAGATAATTATTCTTGATGTTCGACACCAACTGTCAAAAGAAAGTAGAGAAAACAAGTAAGGGCCTCCTATAATTTTTTAAGCTGGCACAGAGTTATTTTACCTTAACTGATGCACCGAGTATCAGTTCTTAAATAACCGTGTTAGAAGAAGCATTCTGTGGTTGTGGAAAAAATATTAATCTATTTCAGGCATGCATCAAGCTAAGAAAGTGCCCGAGAAGATTTCTGATACGGCTGAAATTAGATAAGAACAGGCAGACATTATTATAAGAGTTTTTTCAGTCTCTATAAACCATCTCTTCAATGTGATGTGCATTGCTACAACAGAGTAACATTAGAGGAGTTTGGAAGAGCCTGAAAATAATTTCAGGTCATAAACTCCCAGACTGTAGGAAACGTAGGGTTGGTAAATAATCTGTAACAACAGGTTTGATCAGACACTCATCCATTCTCCAGCCCAGTTCCCTTGGATACAAACTGTCCAATCTTTAAATCTGAGTTTGACAGTTCATCAGGGCCTCCACTGCAGCACCTCTGAATGACTGGAAGCCCAGTTGTTCAAAACTTGTGTCAGTGTGGTAATCCAACAATATCCAGTTCAATCTAGCATGTTTTTAGACTGTGATGGATTGGCAGCCTGTCTGAGGTGTATAGATGTCTTCTTGCCCAGCGATAGCTGGATATGGACACCAGCCCAGCCCCACCTCCTTACTACCAGGGCCTTACTACCAGGGTAAGCAGGTACAGATGTCGGTCGGTCGGTCGGTCGGATGGATGGATGGATGGATGGATATATTTTTAGATGTAGGGAGGAAACCAAGGACCCCAGGATCAGTGATGTGATCTTCTTCAGTCATAATACACATCTGATAACTCAAGGCTGTAGCCTTCATTATAGTGCCATGTTTGCCTGTAAATGCCTGAAGAGAAAAGTCTAATGTTTTAGAAATTATCTAGATTCTTACTTTTGCTACCAGCCCAATTATGTGGGACTACAGACTCAGTCAAGAAATTATAATATTGTTTATTTCAGTTGCTCGATTCAAATATGTTTAAAAGGTATTTTCAATCTGACAAATGAGCCACATCAGAACACATATTGTAATTCATTGAATGTGACTGTAGCAGTTATTTCAAATAAAACATTTCTGAACAGATTGAACTCTTCAATGTTGGATGTGTAATCTTGCACAAACTACTGCTCTGGCAACGGTGTAGCCTACTTGCAAGTTTCAAGGGACCTTCACGATAAATTAGGCTGCCCGGAGAAGGGCTGCAGCAGTAACACTTCTCACCTTACACACCTCTCTTTTGACATTCCCGCTGAATCAATTAAGCACCTTGTGCTGCCTGGGAACTCAGAAAAAGCCCCTTGTGATCATGAAACTGCTTCCTGATGTAATGAAGGCCAACTTTTATCTCAGCTGACTGAGATTGAGACTACTGTAGGTCTATTTCAGCAGACACCAAGAAGCACTTATTTGAGATTCAGTTTGCATACAATGATATTCTAGGCCATAATGCATTAAATCCTACAATAAACTGAAAGCCCTCAAAATGCACTGCTGAACCTTTCTTCTGAATACTAAGGTTAGCCATTTGTTCTTTCAAAACATTTTGCATATTTTCTATTTTTGTTTAAATTTAGTTTCAAAAGACTTAACAGAAACATAGAGACCATCACTGTACAAACCCAAAGTGTTTTCTTGAAGAAATATTTTCTTCCTAAAATCTACTAATTCACAACTAACCCAGTCATGGTTGTTCAGTGTATTTGTAATCCAAAGAAAATAGTTTTGGAACACAAGAATGTAGAGTTGAAAAGTTGTTTGATTAAATTACCACCTTAATCTTACGTTTGAACCTTGTTTGCAAAAAAAGTTTTACAAAAATAAGTGTTTGGTGCTTTGCTCACAATGTTCTAAATTAAGTTAGTTTACTTTACATGTGCAATTTTGTGCTAAAATAACTACATAAAATAAAAATTATGTAACTAGTTTCATCAAAAAATCTCCAAAATGATTTTACAAAGCTGTGACTTTTGCTTTTGACACTTTACTCAACATATATTTCCAGATTCCACAAACATATCTTGGGAGTACCCTTCATTAAATGTTATCCTTGCTGTTTATATTCATACAAAGCTGAACATTAATGGTCCTTGAAAGTTTTATGAATTTTTCAGGCTTCTAAACTGAAACAGATAACAATAATGTGTGTATGTGAGCTTGTTTCACAGTGTTTCTGCATTTCGCCACATTGTAATTCTTTCCCAAGGACATATTAGAAGACTTTATCTAAGGCGCTGACACACACATATACACACTCATGCACAAACAAAGCAGATAGCTTCCTGACACCAGGAAGTAGGCCAATATCAACAGTAGTTTCCTCGGTAATGAGAGAATAAAACAATGCGATAGGGTGTGAGGGACTACAGATTGTGTGCTCTGATAATATTTTCTAGATGCAAGATAACAAGATGTCTGAGTAAAAGGGGTGCTGTGGGCATAAATGAAGAGGAAAAATTCTTCTTACTCCAGATATTGTACCCTTAACAACAGATACTCTTTTTTTCCTGCCTCTCCTCTTCTACCTTTGAGTCATTAGCCTTGAACTAACTCTTGTCTACAAGCTATGTTGTTCTTTTTTATCAGTCGCTGATCTTTTGTTTATCCGGTCCCAAGACTTCCCCTCCTCTCCAACACACACATGATGTGCCCCACTACATCTATTTCTGTCAACACAAATGTGCTAGGCTAGTGGTGTCCAAAGTCAGTCCAGAAGGTTCAGCATCCCGCATGTTTTAGTTCTGTACCAGCTAGTAGTAACAACCTGGTACAGAACATGTCAGTGTTCTACTTAGGCCTTTTAATTAGCCATCATTTGATCCAAGTGTGTTGAACCAGGGAGGGAACTGAAACATGAATGATGCCGACCCTCGAGGATTGACTATGGACACCACTGCAGTAGGTGCAAAGTGTAGGAAGAAAGAGCCGCGCAGCACTGCAAGCATCATGTATTCTGTCCTGTCCTTCATCAGACAGACCTCAAAACAAGACCAATGGGTTTTTTTCTCCCACACCTCGGATGTGTTGGAGTTCATTCATTTTTGTCTCTGTTCTGCACCAGGTTTGTTAACCAGTTTCAGGACCTGACCAGAACCCCAAAGTGTAAATTGCCTTAAAAAATAACGAGATTTGGTTATATATAAAAGCTTTAATGATCAAATGTTACAAGCCATGCATGTCATACAAATGGAACAGATACAGAGTTACATTCACTGTCCACACTTAGCTCACCTTATGGATGCAACCAAGTGAGGCCAAGATTGAAGCTACCTTCCCTAAAAGGTAGTCTAATCAATTTCAGTCTGTTTACAAATGACTGGCAGCAGTCACACATAAACATGGTTATGGAAGCTGCAGCATGTGAGTGTAAGCAGATAGAAGAGGATAAAAGAGATAGAGGAAAAGACAGAATCCATATCAGATGCAAAAGTCAAAACTTTACTTGCCTCAATTTTGTCTAATCAGAGCAGCCAATCAATAACCTTCTCCACATTAAGTACTGAAAAACCTGGCGTTGGTTATAAATACCCATATTTATAAATTTTCTTAGAGAAGAAGGCTTTAAGTAAAACAGGAAACTAACAGTTCTGCTTGTGCATGATAGCATTACCTACTTTTTTTGTAATACTTTTTTTTCTTATTCTTTTTTTCTAAAGCGGATAAATGATACACTGCCCAAGTAAGTGAAAATTACCAATTTTTTTTGTTTTGTTTGTCTAACACCTCACTATGGTAATTTATTGCTTGTTGTCACCGAAAACATATAACTGTTTACACATTGAAAACATTTTTCAGAAATTACTGTATGTGGCTAATTTAAGACGTGAATTAATAGGTTGCATACTCTGCCTTTTGAGAACAAAGTTCAGAGGTTTGTGGCTTTTATTTCACCCATCTGCTTTGGCTGAGTCTTTTCCCAGCCTTGTCGAATTCGGGTGAGGGTGCGGTCCACACAAGGAAGGAGAAGAAGTAACTTGAGCACCAACACCACAGAAGGTACGATCAGACAGAGCATGTAGCCTGGAGGCGTGTACCATTTGTAGGTTGAGGGTTGAAGAAATTTATTCCAGCCATAGATGTAGCCGTGAGCCGTGCAAATGAACAGAGTGAGATGTCCTAGTTTAGACTGAAAAATAGCACATATAAAGGCTTTACTTAAAACATTGCAAGAAGAGTAGGACATTTCAGACTATAGATGTTTTCACTAACATGATGACAAAGAGACCACAACAATCAACAGTGTAAGATTTCATGTATGAAGCTGGTGTTTGTTGTTTAAAGGTATTAAAAGTCAAGTTTTTATCTAACTAAATATTAACAAACCTATTTTGTTAATACAAAATAGGTTTGCAAAATGTCTACAATTAGCAAACTTTTAAAATTCAATTTATTATGACTAAAGAAAATAACACTTAGATCAGGACAAAATTCATTTTAACATGCTTTGCTTTAGCTACAGTAACTATTAGAAAACTTAAGATTTTTTTTATCCCTATTCAACATAATCGCTATTGATTTAATGTACTTCATTCCATTTTGTAATATTATTTTCTGACAGGTTTTTTCTAAGATTTGTTTTTCCTGAGCAACAAGTCACTGATATTTAATTGATCTAAGATAAAAAATATTACCATAAATTCTCCTAATGACCATTACACAAATATGAAACATGAATTTGCACTAGGGGTTGCTTCTCAAACCAGACTCGTCCATGTTTTTTTCCCAACTCTAAGTTATCCTTGTCCTAAGACTTCAATAAATTGGAGCCATATGTGTTACAAGGTATGTGCTCAAGTCAAAAGTTACACCTGGGACTTATAAAGGTCTTGTGTTAGAAATATGTACAAAAATACACCATAAAATACAAACCTTTTTAACGTCACTATTTCTCATTTTATGGTTATTTTAACAGTACTTTTACTTCTACAACAGCCTGCTTGTAATCTATAAGTTACAAAACATTGTAACTTATAGATTTATGGGTCAATAGAAGCCCAGAAATAAAAAAAGAAATGTTCTTGCAATTCTAGAGACAATTTATTGTTAAAAATGTCAGATTTATTTTTTATATTTTTGCACAGCTGCATTTGTTTTTGCTTACTCGTTTCCTCTATTAAAGAAAAATATATTTCATTGTCACATTCTAAAATTTATTAAGGTTAATGAGTGTTTCCTGTCTGCATTTATTATACCAGCTGCATGCCTGTTAAGAGTATGTGTATAACCCAAAACTGTCCTTTAGAACATTATCTAATATTTAACCATCCAAATGTTAACCAGCAAATCTTGCACCAATTATTTCTACATCTCAAAAGACTCCGTAGCATGAGTGTCACAACTTAAAGATTTCATATACACTTCATGCTATATAATTCATATATATAATTTAAATATGTACCACTGCTACAGAAGAAATACTGAATAACCTAATAACCTAATAATAACCCTTTCTAATCTAATTTTAAAGTATGCTCTGTCCACACTGATGAAGGTTCACTCACTTCACACTGCTTAAAACAACTACAGTGAAAGGGAAGTCTGATATTGTTTTTGTTTAACTCAAGGAGTTAAGCAAGGAGAGTGTAAGCAAATAATTGTTTAATCAATTGGGGACAATCATAAAATTAGCACAACGCTTTTAAATTTGAGGCCAAGATGATTAGGCAACCATTGGATACAACAGAATATGAGACAGTGTCATCTGCACAACTTGTTCTGTCCTGAAGATGAATAGTAACAGGTTGTACTATTTCAATTTGTTGTTCTCACAATGCACAAAGACAATGTAGCATCATGAGTCGAACATATACTCAAATACAGCAGCACTTGCTGTTTCTTCACAAATTAGCCCATTGAAAATATGTTATTATAGGCCAAAATAAGTGGCAAGTTAAGAAATTGTGTCGCAGATGATTCAATTTAATTAAACAAAAATCTATTCTTGAAAATAATGTTTTGCCTTTTCATAAACAGAGGGCATAAAGATCAATTTTCTGTAAAATTAAAGGGCACTTAATCAATTTATTTTTATTTTAGTTTATTATTGTGCATTATTTATATTTTCCTTTCAGTAATCAATAGTGAAGTTGGTGTCAAGGTAAATTTTTCCATGTATTTTTGAATATCTAAAATGTGCTTTATCATTATTGTGGCATGTTCTACAAACAGCCTGAGTGCCTCCCAGTGGTCAGACAGTTATCAGCTGCAGAAAAAAGGCCAAACTCTGGTGCAGTGTCAGCCACTTCAAGCATTTAGCATGCCGAGGAGAGTGTAAAATAAGATGAAGAAATGTCATTATCAGGTCATTGCTGCAACATTTGTGTAACAAATATAATGAGTTGTAAATGTAGGTGGCTTCACATATAGATTAAATGTGTTTTTGCAAAATATATTTGCGTCAGACTCTTTCATTCCATGAATAAATAATTTTAGTGGTATTTTTCTTAGAAATTTATAGTTGCATGTAAACTTCTTTTTTATTGATAGAATCATTAGGTGCTAAAAGGGAAAAAAATGCAGATTAATTCATTTCACAATGATAAAACACCAAAATTTTGTGAATTATTTGGACAACCTGCTTCCATTCAAAGTTTTAGTTTCTGGTTGCATGATTTCACATCCACATTTGCTTACAGTGGTTCAGACAGCACAAACAAATTATTTATATTTTGTTAGCCTATTTGGCAAACAAAATGATCAGGGCATATCTAACTTAATCTGTTTGAAACATCAAATCCTTCCATTGTGTGCAGCAACATGCATACAACCTGCGAGTCACACAAACCACATCTTTATAAATATTTGTTTAAAAATGCCATCTCAAGTGTAATGTTTTTCACAACTCTTTTCGCCAGATCATAAGGATTATTTTGACCTATGCGTCTTTCTGTGGGCCTCATTCTGGTGTCTACTTATGGATCTGACCTTTACATAAATAGGCTTGTGACCTGTACTAACAATGTCCCTGCTGGGAATTACACCAGGTATCATAATTCTATTTAATGAATAACTTAACATTTAAAATCCCAGGCAAAAGTCCACCAGGCTTTCACTCTGGGAAACGAGTGCCAGCTACTGCTTTTGGAGAATTTTAATTGCTATCGTAAAAGAAGTTGGAAAGTCAAAATATAACCCTCTACCAAGCTGATTAAAGATCTTTTCTGCTAATTGATTTACTCCACCTGTCTGATTATGTTCATACTCATAAAGGTGAAGTACACACTCACATGCACATTCACATTTCCAAAAGGCTCTGACCTGAATAAAGTTGAATTCTCTCCAGCTGAGGGATCCACCTACAGAGGGCAAGGATGTTAGTCCTAACAGGACAAAAAGGAAAAATCCCAGGATTCCCAGTGATATAAACGAGTCTGCGCCCCACGCCTTAGTATTATCAAAGTCAAATGGAGTGGTTTTATTGTTCTTCATCTAAGAAAGAAAGAAAGGGGCAAAGGAAGAAAGAAGAAATCAATGCAAGTTTTATGCATGTTATTCTTTGTGCATGACTGTTAAAAACATTATAACTGGTTTGGACCAGCTTGCTGTACCTCATCCACCACGTCTGAAATGAGTTTGCGCCTGACAGAATAGCGAATAGGGATGATGAATGTATAGATGGCATGCAGAAAAGCATAGCCAAGTGCAACAAGACCCATCTGCTTCCTGCAAAGCATCCAGCGGTCCAGCCAGTTAGGGAAACGCCTGGAGAAAGAAAAGCCAAAGGCAAACACTATTTAATTTAATATTACAAAAAACAACATACATATTAATCCAAATTATCATTTTATTGTTATTTCTGTGATAATCCGACCTGTATTTGGTCCCTCTGTAGAGTTGAAAAAAAGCAGCAATTGCACCAGGCAGGTAACAGAGAGATAGCATAACAAGTGCCACAATTGGAAACACCTAGAACACAATTTAACAAAACACCCTTAAGAAAAAAAAAATGATACCAGAAAAGACTTGATATCAAGGACAACTCATAACCTTGTTGGCCAGGGACACCATGATTCGATATGAGACCTCATCTTTCTTTTCAACATAAGCATAGATAATATCTTTAATGAGCAGGTAGAAGAAGAAAAAGGCGGTGAGGCCAACAGCTATGGACAAAGGCAGCCTCCACTCCGGGAACAATTTCAGGGGGAAGTCCTCCAACTCTTTAGCTGCTGACAGAGAGCCTTTATCCAGAACAGTGAGGCCCAGTTTGGTAGCCAGGTGTGCTACTGCCTGCTTTGCTTCTTCACTTTCTCCACACAGGAAGACCTGCACACAGTTTAGGTAACTTCAGAAATATGCAGAAGGAAATGTTTTTGAAAGACATTATTGGCAAGAATTTAAATACCAAAAAACAGAGAAGTAGCTCCTACTCTTTTATTCTTACCACAGCTTTATTCCTATGACTTTCTTTAAATTTGCAATATCTGAACAGATTGCATGTGATTGATCAAATGTCACCGAAGGCATCCCAACTGAAAGCAATTGTTGTTTTGCATGACAAAACATTTTAAAATTAGATTAAATTCAAGACTTCTATTATTGTTTTTTAATTTAGTTGATTTAATTAGTATATAGTAGAAAGCCTTTATTGTCCCACAAAGGGGAAATTTGGGTATAACAGCAGCATCAGATAGATCAAAAAGGAAGTATACGGTACAACAACTCTTCCACAAAGTAAAATATGAAGGACAAGTATAAATTATAAGTAAAAAAAAACAACAAATGTGACCAACCTACATGCTGATGTGATACTATAAACACATACTTCAAACGCTGTTTATTAAAAACATGTTATGTCAAAAGAGTGAAATGATCCAGATAAACAGGCTGACAGAATCAAGAAGGACTCTTGATTCTGCTGTAGCTCTAGCACAGTTTTGTTTCGGTTAAGTCTTCCATCTTGCTACAATTATTTGAAGTCCCTTTTCAACTTGGTGTTATATTCAGTGTTAGTCAGAGTTTGTTAGAGTTAGAACATCAGAAAGCTCCATATGGCTGTTTGCATGGGCATCAAATCTGCAAGAAATTCTATTTTCCAAATAGGCATGCAAGGTTGAACATTTCTAAACTTTAACAGTTGCAAAACCGCAGAAATTGTGGTTTTCTCAATATAATTCAATCTGATCTCGTCAACTTGATAAATTAACAATGGTAGCAGTGCTAGTAATAAAACAAAAAAATACCAGAGCAAATACAACAAAAGCTCTCAAGTCCAACAGTATCCAATCATCATTACCAGTAATTATGATGCCAAATCATGCTTTCAACATTAATATGTTTTCTATTTAACTCTAAATGACAATAAAATGTATTTTTTTTCCTGCAGCACCATTTTTGTTCATTTTGTTTATTTGCTGAAAATGTCAGTTGATCTGTTTAGAGTAAAATCTAGAACATACCTTAAAAATAAAGTCTGTCTGAGGACTAACTTTTGTTTATCTCGCAGTGTTTTATGAGTATATTTTGGAGCTGAAACTACTCTGTATTGCTTGACTGTGTAAAGACACATGTCCACTTCATATGTACTCAGGATTTAATCCCATTTCTAGATCTCGCCATGCTGACGCTTATCATTTTTACCTCTCAGCTCTGGGATAAGATGATTAAGTTGTTTGTAAGAAACTGAGCGCTGCAGAGTGTTGGAGAGAGCAGTCTGACAGGCGTGTGTGAGAGTCGGAAGGATAGAGCACTTTTCCCCAGGTGTGTGTATAAGTGGACTGGGCAGTCAGCCATGTCTGCCTACATTACTGCACCAGTAACAGCAGGGGACGGCCGACAGACTAAATCTCCATCTGAATGTAAATGTGACAGTGCCACAGCCCCGCTGTGGATCTAATCAAATTGCTGGCCAGGGAATAGGGCACATTTACAAGCATGTATGTGTGTGCATGAATACATACTGTGACTACATGTGCAGTAAGAAAGACATTTGGAGTTCTTTACTCCAAATGTGTGTTCTTTACCTGTTTTCAAAGAAATAGAGTCCTGCAGAGGTGTGGGCAATGGTGTGTGTGGGGGTGCGTGCGTGTGTGTGTACACATATGAAAAAATGTTTGTGCTAAAGAGGATTTGAGGCAGATTCAGGTTTGGTCTCCAGAGGTTCCAGCATGTTTGTGTTTCCCTCGAAACAAACTGAAATGAAGGTTGCAATAAACACTGGGCTTTCAACTTTCTAACATAATAAGGTGTGTTTACGTGTGTGTGTTTTTTTAGTTTTTTTTTTTGCAATGTCCTCATTTTCTTTACTCCTCAGATGGAAAGTTGAGACAATCAGTTATCAGCAGGAAGGCAAATGAAATAAATTCCATTTCCAGGTTGTGCACAGTGTATGACGAAGTAATCTTTTCTATGTTTACAAATCTGAGAGGCACTTTTCCCAATGTACAATAAGTGATGAAAGCAGGCACTGTTTCCAGGTTTGATGTCAAGTGTTTCTCATCATGAACAGATCAAGTTGGTAATCTCCTCTCTATTACTGCTCTGTCTTTGTATCTTTCCTTCCTGTCAGCTAAAGTGTTTCTTAATGCCTAGCAGCTTCCTGGTGTTGTTTCGCCTTGATCCCAATGACATTCTCTAAAAGATTACTTACTTCTTACCTGTTTTCCTGCTAAAAGTCCATTCTGCAGGGCCCAGGCAGACAGCGTGTTAAGACCTTTCACCACAGCAGCACTGGGAACCAGCCTGAAGAGCACAAAGCATTTTACTTTTATTGGTTTCAAAAGAAATCTGTCTGAGACTTTCATATTTTCCCTGAAAGTTGCAGTTTGCTAAATAAAGGGCATGCTTCGAAAGCCTTTAATCTTTTTTATTTTTTTCTAACATAATAATAGATTTCACTTCAACTTTATTCATATTGAAACATGTCCATCATTTCTTATAATTTCAAGTGAGGAATATATTAAGACGTCCCCTTGATTTTACCACATAAAATGACTAAAACCCCACACAAATGTATATCACATCAGGTGAAAATGGTTACATTACAACATCCCTACACGGCATCGTGATGGAGGCTTGCCCTGTTAAACCACAGACAGTTTTTGTTCCTGACTTTTGAGGTGCAAGGAAACACCGTGATAGAAATAAAAGAGCAGTCTGAGGACCTCATAAAGAAGAGTATGTCAGCCTACAAGTCTAGCAAGGAATTTGAAAAAGGTTTAAAAGAATCTGAAATCTCATTTTTCACTTCAAGGTGCATGTAAAGGACATTTTGAGCAATTGCCAGCATGCTCACTATGAACTGCCACAATAACCTGAGAGCAGAACATAAAATGCTCAAGCAAGCCTCCCAAAACTAAAATGTCACATGAAAGTCCATGTCTGTAAAGTCAGAAAGAGTCTGAACAAGTTCAACTGCCAAGGATGGCGTGCAACGAGTAAAGCGCTTTGCATGGAGGCCAGACTGAAGTTTTACACAGAGTAAGCAAAGGCCATGTAATAATGTTCTTTGGATAAAAGAATCTAAACTTAAATTATTTGCTTAGCAATAGGCTAACAACTGTCTGACCATGCAGAGGACACAACAATGTACAATCCTAAAATGTATTCATTCTTCTTATACAGTTTTTTATAGTTTGTTACCTCTGCAAATAGACAGCATTGGCTTCTGGGTACATGCCTTTCTTCAGGTTGTTACTGAGATCCACTAATACCTTCAAAACAAAATACATTTAAAAGGTTTGTTTTAGAAAAAAGCCACATTTTGTTGATCATAACAGTTCTAAAATCTATAAAGAGGAAAAAATCAAGGATAGTGAATATATTTGATAGCCACTGTATATAAACAATCAAACTATATTGTTAGGTTGTGTTTATTTACCTTCCCTTTAAGATCGTGCTCCATTGTTGTCAAGAACTCATAGTGTTCACGGTGAACACAAATAAAGATCAGGTTAGAGGATTGGGCTGCTTCTGCATGGGTCATCACCTGTACAAAACATGTATTCAGCTCTTCAACACATAATTCATTTCATAATTACATACATCACACACACATGTTTGTCCCCTTTCTTCAGTTTTTGAGAGAAAAACTCCAGCTCCAGTGATATGTACCTGAGCTCCCTGCGGCAAAGGACCACAGCTGTGTGGTCTTCTGCTGCCATACACAACTCCATAGCCAGACTGGAGCAGACGGAGGCCCAGAGAGCGCCCCAGGTCTCCGGTCCCAAATATGCACAGCATCTCTGGCTCAGAGGCAGCTGCCATGTCCAGAGGATGGAGCGATATGCCAATTTGCTTCATCTCCTCAGACTTGCCTCTCTTCACACTCATGTTTGGATTTTTAGAGTCTCCATGCTGTGTAGTTATACTGCTGTGGAGTCTGACCTTTACTCCGCCTCTCCCCTTTTCCCTTTGACCTTTGTCTGCATGACGTAAGAGATGGGTTTGTATTTATTACACCTACAATTTACAGCCAAGTGCACGTGTGATGGAGTGTGCCAGCAGAGCCACCTCAATTTCACTAGCTGTTTTTTTAGCAGTTTTTGTCTTATTACTGTTATTATTATATAATAATAATAATAATGATATAACTATTATTATAACATCTTGGTTGTTTTAAACTGTGCTTCAAAACAGCACAATTTTATAGCGGTAAATGAGGAGCATGCAGAAACCTCTACACACTTCAGTGAAAATATTACCTACAGACTCACCATTTTCTTCTTTTTAGATATTTACCCCTTCTGAGAAACACAGACTGCGTTATCATCCTTGTACTGCCAGAATCTGATTTTCATATTTCACATGAGTAAAAAACCATTATTCTTCTGCTTTCCAGGGCTGCCATCTTTTATATCTTCTGTTTCCACACTAGACACGATGCCATGTGGGAGATCCTGGCCCACGTATTCATTATCATTTCAAAACCTGCTGTTCCAGCCAAATGGCTAGAAAGACAATTTGTGCAAATTCAGTGTTTCCCTGTCCCCGTAGCTAAAACATCTGCAAAGATGTGACACCAACAGACTCAGCAGAGCAGAAATTAAGCCTGGGATATATGTTACTGTTTTGCGTGTGGTTGTTTTGCTTTGCAATTTATTGCATGCGCCTATAAGTTTCTGGTTGCGTTTGTGTGTGAAACGGGTCAGAACGATCACAGAGTGAGGTCTCAGCTGTGATGTGCTGCACCTGGGAAGCTGGCTCTGCAGACAGGGCGACAACCTGGCTGTAGAAACGACACACAATATCACATCAAATTTACTAACTGTTTTGCACAAAAACACTCTTTTCCATAAAAACAGCAATCACACTATACATAAATATCTCCGCCAATGTTTATGGGCGATAAGCAGCCTACCTCTGGAGGTTTTACAGTCAGGTCCATAACTAAGGCATTAATGTCTACCTAGGGGGATATTGCAGCAAAATGAAAAACCCTTTTATGCCTAACTTTTAAGGCATTCATTCAGTTGTCGTGCTGTTAGAATGTACCTGAAAGTACATCCACTATAATCACTCATTTATTTGCTTTGCCTCTGGGAAAACTCCTTTTTCTTGATCTACTCGTGTTCTTTCCCACATTTCAGTCTTTCTGTGCAGTCATAGCAACACTTTTCTTCCTATATAGCTATTGCTGTTCAATTAAGAATCTCTACAGTATGTCCACAAGATAACATCTATTGGGTCAACTACGTAAATGTATCCATAAATGTTTGTAATGGTGTCATCTGAGCCCATGGCCTCTGCCTCTATAATGCGTGTACAGATTGACTGTTACCTTCCCTTGTCACTCCCAGTGGTTTCAAATACTTCCTGACATGTGTGTCGATCTAACTTCAAAATTAAATGCTCTTTGAATGTTTCAGCCTCTGGTGTAGCAAATGTGCCTCCAGCAGCTGATCTGAAACAAGAGAAACTGATCAACGTGCTTACAATACGTTATTCTGCAGAAGAATTCATTCCTGTGGACACATGAGACCAAGATACATTTTTGTGGCATGAATGCAAAACGTAAAATGAACAGAAAAACTAGGTGATGCTCTCCAAGCTTTCACCTTCTCTCTTATCTTAAATATATTGCAGAAAGTTGTTTGTTATGTTCTGTTACTTAAATCGAAGCATAGTCATGAGTTAGAGCATCTCAGTAGACATCCAGACCTAGAACCAGTTGAGAAACTGTGAAAAAGCTTGAAAACTAATTTTAGCAGATGCTACATAAAGTCTGGCTGCGCTGTTTTGCAAAGCATTGAATGTAATATCTGTCACACTCTATATTTGGTAAAACAATAGGAAAAATTCAATACAAATGCAGAAATAGCAGGATAGCAGTGTTTCCCATATAACTTTTACTCAGGTGTAGAAAACAGATGGGGGAATCCTTAACTATTTTCCATCCATTTTTTCTTTGTTTTTCAGGAATGACCATAGACAACTTCAACTTTGTCACTAAGTCCAAACTTTTGAGAGTTTGGACTTAACTCTTGAAAGTTAAATGTCAAATTATCTTTTTACATTTAACAATTATAGACTCCGACATTATAAAATATTCTCACACTTCATTTTATACACATCAGAAAAGACTTTCAGTTTGAGATTTATTTGAACAATCTCTAAATTCATTAAGAACCAAAAAGCATGAATATGAAATATTTATTTTGCAATTTTAGGAGACCAAAATGAAGAATACACTGTACGTTTGCAACACATTTCAATTGTACTGCCAGAAAGAACAGGTCAGAGTGAAATGATGTGCCGCTCATGCATAGTTCTAGTCGGAAATTATTTGGGAGATTCCAGCTGTTTCCAGCCATCAGAAGACACTCAGAGGAATATGAGGTGCAGTTGTTAAGACAGCTTCCAGTTAGAGCATGCATAGTGGATAGCTTCATGCTGCTACAATGGCAAAGGAATGGCTTGCAGGACACATGGTTTTTGAGGAATTTCTGTTTGATGATTGCTACTGTGCTACTGCATGCATATGAGCTTCAGATGTAAGTTCTAACTGAGCTCAGGTTATGATCTTGGTAAAAATAAAAAAAAAGAAAGCAAAAAACTGATAGAAGGAAAGGAATGTAATAAAAGATACTGCACAAAGTACAAAAAACAGCACAGAAAATCTCAAAGAGACTGGGTCACTAAAAAGAGACGCTACACGGGACAGAAATTTCTCGAAGTAGAACAAAGACAATTATAATAGCCAGAAGTTTCCAAAGCATTCACATTAATATTCCATTAATATTCTATTAGTGGCTTTCTAGACAGGCAAATTGGGAATGGTCATTATAAGACACTGAAAACTGCTTTAAGGAGATTAAGAAACAGTCAGATTAAAGAATGTCTTTTTTTTGTGGATACACTATTTTTCTTCTAAGAAACTAATTAGCTTGTGTGCAAATGATTGTCTGAGTTCATTTTCGATGACACCAAAGAAACTTTATGGTGCCTTCCGAAAGTGTTCATGCTCCTTAAACTTTTCACATTAAATTAACACTGCAACCTTTCACAACATGCAATGAAGTTAAATCAAAGAGTGGTTTATAAAAGTCCATAAAGTAAGCTGTGCATTTGTATTTTGTCTCATTTAAGTTAAGGTTCATCAGTAATGAGCTCTTTACAGCGTACCAACAACTTTATCCAGCCTCTCTGAAGAAGGCTGATTTTCCCACATATGTTGCTGCCACCACTATATAATAATGTTTGCGGAGTATTTTCAGGGCAATGTGCATATAGATTTTTCTCTTTTTTGCATTTTGGCTAAAAAGCAACACTTTAGGGTCATCTTGACAGAGTTTTTTTCTTCCACTGATTTGTTGTGCATCTATATGGTTTGCGGCAAACTGCAAATTGGACTTCTTAAGCTTCAGACACACAACACAACTTTTACAGTCTTGACAAATTTTGAAAAGACTAAGTGTTCACAATAATAAACTAAAAGACTTGGTATCAAACATTTAACTGGACCTCCTGAGAGAACATGGATTCTTCAGTCTAACTAAAGCCAAATGAAGCACAAAACTTTCACGGAAACTCCTACAACAGAGACAATTTGAACGGACAGATAAAAGCACTCTCAGAATGTGTACAGGTGAAAGTTCTGTGAAAGATCTCCTTATGATGCATGAGATGTACTTAAAATATGTTACTTTCCACCCAGGAGTGAACATGATTCGTATAATTTTTTTAACTGTGTTCTTTGTTTCACTCATTCTAGGAGTTTAGAACATTTATTTGAAGGTGTAAGTTTGTTTGTGGGTTTGAGAATGGTTTTCAATGTTGGCTGTAGTCTGAAAATATTTATTTTCTAAACAGGCAACAATTTAAAGTTTGAGCTGGATTGTGCCTCAAATGAGAAGCTGTTGTAACTGTCTAAAGTTGTCCAGGCGGCATGCTGCCCTTTTAAAAATGTACTGTAAGGGTGATCCAAACCAAATGAAGGTTTTTGATTGTGTGCTTTTTCTACACAGTTAAAACAACAATTTTTACACAGAAATCATGTCAGACATGTGGCTCTGTTTATGAAATAAGAGACATCTCAAGCCAATGATTGCTCTGGATTTTGTGTTGCTATATCAATGGGAGCTTAATACAAATGCATGTCACATTTTTTAGAATTTAGTTCTAAAAAACTAAATTCTAAAAATTTAGTTTTTTAGAATTTAAAAAACTAAATTTTTTAAATTCTGACATGTGGCTCTGTCAGCCACATGTCTGACAGAGCCACATGTCAGACATGTGGCTCTGTTTATGAAATAAGAGACATCTCAAGCCAATGATTGCTCTGGATTTTGTGTTGCTATATCAATGGGAGCTTAATACAAATGCATGTCACATTTTTTAGAATTTAGTTTGTTAAACCATATACCCTATTTCCTATCACTACTTTTTACACTATCCCATAAATCCCAATTAAATATCAAAGATTGTTGATGTAAGATGATCAAATGTGAAAAAGTTAAAGTGATATGGATACCTTTGAATGGTTATGTGCATGTTCACAGGCTGCAAATGTAAAATTATTGCTTCCATTATCAGTAACAGGCATGCATGCTGCACCGAATATCCCAACTCATCCTCTATATCTGCTTTAGCGGTTTGAGCACAGGCTGCACATTTGAAGTCGAGAACCTTATCTGGCAGGCCAAGCAACAAGAATCAGAGGCGGGAAGAAGCTGCATATAACTTCAGATTTAGAGATTTTCTTCTTTTGTCCTCTGCACATTGTTGCCGAATTACATAGGCTTGCTTGGGGTTTTTTTTAGGGTTCATCCTTTCAAAAACAGGGGAGAAAGTGTGAATGCCTCCACAAAGATGATGCTTGGAGAGAAGGTTTTGATAATCCTTTTGCTTCATCTGACTTCTTCACCTTCACTCACGCCTTGTGTCTCTCTTTTCAAGAACGGGGAGAGGATGAAACTGAACAGTCGTTTTTGATTTGTGCTACTATGAAAGCCCAGATTCAAATCTGCTACATATCACAGTCATCCTATATAATGATATCTTTGACAAACAGCTGTGGCTTGCAAATAGCATGCATCCACGCAGCCCCTCCTTGGAGGAGGCACAGCCCATTATGAGGCTGAAATATGCCTAAAGAATTTTTCGCCTCATCTCCTCAGCCATGCTTCCAGTCAAGTGAAACAGCTGACAAGGTAGAAAAAGGCTGACACAGAAGTCTAATTCTGTAAGGATGAAAACCCCACACTTATCAGAGGTGCAATTTAGAGGTCTGTTTTTGGGTATTTTTTTTTAGGGATGGCAATCGAGGGTTAAATAAAAAAAAAGTGTGGGATAGGCACCATGCAATTTACACAAGTGTAATGAGCAGTGAGATGATTAATGGTGATTAGGTGAGTTATTGTTTGAAACCTAAAGCGGACAATGGGATAAAAATTGCTCTAACGAGCATAGAAGCCATTTGTTCTCATTTCCCTTCAAATATCCTTCATAAATGTAGTGCTTTCAAGAGGCTATGCTCTCAAGAAACCATAATCAGTGAAAAATAAGCATAAGCCAGCAGGTCTGTTAGGAGAGCAGCATGGCCAGTTTAATCAAGACCTACTCTCAGTTTAAGTAAGTCTGTTCATATGTGTCATATTTATAATGTATTTGCAATGCATTCTGAATCTTTTCCAAGGTTTTCCCACTTGGTCACAAATTCCAGTAAGAGCCACATTATTTTTAAGAAAACCCTCATGATAAGCAAAAAGGAACAAGAATAAAAACTATAAAATCCAACAAGGCCAAGTGAAACTGCTAGTGACAAAAGCATTTCTTTATTTATATATGATAAAACTGTGTTTTTTGGCCGTATTGGCAATAAAGCTGCTCTAATTCGCATATTTTGCTTTCAATGTCAGACATCGGGAAAAGTCAGAGAATGTGTGTCAAAATTAAACCAGCTGAGAATTTTTTTTTCTTTTTTTGATCACTGAATCTTGTCAATTTTATGCTTGATAAAACCTGAATGATGATTAGTTAACTGGAAAACAGATTAAATACCTACAAAGAAGATCAAGTGACTAAACTTTCTTCTGTAGAGCAAGGTTTTGCTCTACAGAAGAGGTTGACTGCAGAAAGGTGAGGAGCTCTCTTTGTTTCCTATATGATTAGGGTGTGATGAATACTGAAATGGAGAGTGTGTCCCCGGGTGGTCTGTGCCGTGTGTGAAAGGTGTGTGCTAATACGAAACCTCCCGCCACCACATCACATTGCGTCAACAATTTGGATAAACAGACAGACAGAGTTACTTGAATTTTGTTGTCAGTGGTTAAACTGCTAGATAATCATTTCTATAATTGTTTTTATTATAAAAAAATTGCTATCTCTGTGCCATTGCTATCAGTTGAGCTTTTCAATCTGCGTTACTTCCTTAACTTGAATTTCAATTTCATTTGAAAACTACTGCCAAGCCTACCAGATGGTGCAGTAGTAATTCCTGGTTCTTATTTTCACTACTGAGGTTTGCACCTCTAATTGAGTTGTCAAGGTTCTCTGCTCTTCTTATTGTGTTATTGTGTTGTTTACCATTCTACCTGCTGTTATTCTATACTGCCAGTGGATGGGGTCATTAAGATTTTTGGAGAGGTTTATGACTTTTGGTGCAGTACTAATGCTAATAGGTTTCCCTGTGATGTGAATGTTTGTGGTTGGGGGTGGAGGGCTGGCAATACCCTCACATTATTCTGTTTCCTGAAAGAATACAACCAAGTATACTGCCAGTGCTGATAAGACGCAGCAGATTGTTGTGCATGCTGCTGTCTCGAGTAGGTTTTCCATTGGCATGGAGATGTACTCATTGTCTTCCACAGTAATCTCTTACAGCTGTACAGTTATTTTCCCTTCTTTGTATCTCAGTTATGTTCCATTGTCTTGAATATTGTAATGCTTTGTATTACTAAACAGCTCATGGCTTGCTAGCAGAGATAAGAATATTTTGCAGATATATTAGTGAAAAATAACGTAAAAGAGCGTAATGTAAAATGTTCATAAACTGCTATAACAGCTTTTTTTTTTACACTGTTTTCATTATGAACATTCTACAGTAGTTAACACAAAAATTGAAGAAACATAGAAATATTTCATTGGGCACTGAGTATAAACAGGAGCTTGTTCAATCTGGAGTTTTCTTTTACAAGTTCACTAACATGCATATTGAGATCTAATGTGCATGCACAGGACACGTATAGAGGCCTGTCTCCACGTCTAGCAGGGAAATATACTTACAGAGAAAAACAAATAATTCACAAATTGCAGTAATGAAGGTTTTAAGCAGGATAAATGTGTGCAGTAATATGTTATTGTATGATTGTATGTAATTGCAATCCATTTCATCAAGTGGAGTCTTTGTTTGGAAAAATGCAGAAGCGGTAAACCAGAAATGGCAGCAAAAGATGGGGAAAATCACTCAATGTATAATGCATTGTGCCTCCATCTGCATACTGAGTGTGTGTTTGGGTCACGCACAGACTAAAACATATTAAATGTTGCAGAACGCTGACTAACTCCTTGTTGTTATTCATTTCTTTATTTATTTAACATACAAAATACCACTAGAGAGGTAAGAAAAGACGTCGATGAGAGTTTGTCTTTTGGTTTAAAAATACGTGTTGGAAGTTTAAAAGCAACAATATGTTTTTAATTAGCAGACAAAACTTTTAAATCCAAGTTTAATACAGAATATTCATGTCAAAATCATCTTTGGTTTGTGACAAAATAAAGCATTCATTTCTATAATCTTGTAGATTTGTGTCTGAATGTCTCATTAAAACTGTTGAACCAATGCAAACATGGATTGTTAAACTATAAAGATGCAGAGCTTCTCACTGAAACACACTTTCCATCAGTTTATGTGTGCTTGCTGCTTATCAGGACCACACTGCAGCAATCCAAGCAAAGACTCCCAGACCTCCTATTCTCCAAACAACTCTTCTAGCGCTCCCAGGAGGAAACAAACTCCATTCCCAACCCAGCAAAGAGGCACTGCCCAGATTTGCGTTCTGGGACAATTAAACTTCAGATTGCAGCTCAGAAACAGTGCCTTGTGAACTGTCCTCTTCTTTTGCTGGTGAGATTCCAAAATGGTGCTGATCTATAAACACAGACACAATCGACTCATCTCAGTAATGACCAGAGTAAGCTACCAGAAGCAGCTCAAATTGGAGCAAAGTAAAAAAAATAGTCACTCTGGGAATTCAGGAGCCTGAAGAACAGCGAAGCACACCCAGTTTGTTTCTACTGGCAAGTAAGCAGGTCACAAACATGAACCTTAACATTTCCTTAACTTTTTAAGACTTGTTAAATGTTATATTTTTGTTTGACTGCCTTCAAGCATCATTACTAAAAGGTACAAATTCAGATTCTTATAAAATCTTTCATATGGCTTACAAAGTAAGGTTTTATTTTAGAGCTTTCTTCAGCCTCACACCGCTGCATCAGCAACAAAAGTCTGGAAGCAGCTGTTCACACACTGGGCCTGATTCACTTGGATTCAGTGGAGTCTGATTTTATCTCCAGATTTTTTACATCTTTATATTTTTACTGCCTGTTCTGCCTTAGCATCTGGTTCATGAAGCAAATAACACTAATTATATAGCAGCAGGAAAACGTCTATTAAGTTCAGTAGATATAAGCAATCTGAACTATTTTTACAGTCATAATAATTTGTACAATCTTTTAAAATATGCTTATCATTCTTTTCAAATCCAATAGACATAAGACATTTTGTTTTTATGGTTTAAAGCAAGCTTTGTGCAAATATTGAATAAGAGAAAGTAGCACTGAATTATATTCTCCATGAATCCTATCAGTGTGCAAATGACTGCATTAAAATATTCCAGTGAAAAAAATTGACCTCCGTTGTAAGGATACAGATGGAAAAGTGGTGGCAAGTGAGAAATGCAATTTAGATTTGCAGCAGTTGCTCTGTATTCCTGTGTGAGTGCATGTGTGGAAGAAAGAGGGAGAAACAGACATAAAAAATACAAAAGGAAAGCCAGTTTGCACGGCATGTGTAGGTTAATTACTGCATGACCACGCAGAGAGCATTGAACTCTGACTCGTAAAGGGTCAGGGATTGTCTTTTCTGATTGGCTTGCATGAAAGAATATGTATAATTAGTGTGAGTAGGCTTGCTGATGACCTTCGCTTTCACCAGAAACATATATAAAATAACATAAACTATTCCAGTACTGAAAATATTTCCATGTTTTTATCTTTTTCACATTTTATCCATAAGTCTACAAGGACCTGTCAAAGCCATTTTAAATAACCATAATTTAAAGTGCCGAGTAAGTTTATTTTGTTGCTTATGGTCAATATCATTCTTAAAAAATAAGTGCATTCTTTGAATTCTGTGGTTTTATGTTTTAGGATATAACAATTTTCATGCAATGAGGTTTTAGACAAACACTAACACAATCTCTAATCATTTCTGATAAATAATCCAAAGTAACATTTTACATTATGTCATAATATATTTAATTGAGCCAAAATCAAAAAGCAAAGCAGTTTTGAAAAGCAAACTGCACTCTGTCACATGGCAGGTTGTAAAGCCTCCTCTTAAAAGCAATCACTTAAAATATAGGCCTTCTGTTGGATCTTATCAGTCTCTTAAATCATTTGTGATTAAACCATTGCACTCCTCTCAGCTTATTAAGCTGTCAATGCACAACTATCTCGTTCCTAAATACTTGAGTCATGCTAAAGTCTGGACTTTGCTTGTTTCATTGCTTTATTTTTTAATTGTCCTCTGGTAGGCTTAAGATAATTTTGCTGTTACTTGCCAGTTTTATGCCATGTCCACCATGTGCAATCACATTTGATAAACTTGCATCCTGGTTGGGAATTTTAACTTAATGATAACAACAATATTTCTAGCAAGCAAAATCGTGAGCCAGCTCCTTACAGTTTGTGTTTTTCATATGTTGTTTTTAGTTTTGGCCAAATCTCATATTGCACATTTCATCCAAACATTTACTTTATCAGAATGACATTCTTTACGTTTTTTGTTTGTTTGTTTCGTCTGATGCAACTTTGTAAGCCTCAGATCTTTTGACACAGAAAAACATATGGCAAATTCTCCAAATTGCGCCATCTTGAATTTCACATTTGACTGTCTTAGATTATAGTGGTGTGGGAACCCAGTCTGTAAAGACCTGAAAACATTTCCAGGGTGTTGAACTCCTCTTGCCCAATGACTGCTGAAGACAGGACCAAGCCCTCTGTGAGCCAGCAAAGAAAAGCAGGTAAAAACAATGGACAGCCTTATGGTGGGCATGCAGAATGAGGTAAGTAAGTATTTGTTCTATAAAACAACTGTCTAAAATTTAATGAATGGAGGACACACTCCATCCATGCATCGTCTATACTCACTTATCCTTGTAGGGTCACAGGAAGGCTGGTGCTTATCGCCGGCTGTCATTGGACGGGAGGTGAGGTACAACCTAAACAGATCCCCAGTCCATCGCAGCGCAACATAGAGACACACAGGACAAACCAACATCCATGCACACACCCCCCCACACACACACGCAGTCATGTATTTTCTCTGTCTTTTAAACATGCTTTAATTTCTTTGTATTTTAACACATCTGTTGTCTTTGTGAATCACTATTTGTATGCTTGAAAGTGCTGTATAGTTAAGTTTCCTTAGGTTTACTAAAGGATTGATTATTCACGTTTTTAAAATTTTTAAAGTTAAGAATAATGGATCCATTGTTTCTAACTGCATAGGATAAAGCAGAGAATGACTGCAATCCCCAAAGCACATCAGGTGATTGTATGTGACTGTGACAGAAATTCTGATGTTAATGACCTTCTCCTGTCAAGTCTGCTTGGAGTTAGTTATTTTGAGCAGCACTTTGCCATTCTCAGTCTGTTAAGCCTCTGAATCTTTTGTAGAAGATGAAAAATTGCTGTTACACACTCTGAACTTTACAGTTACACTAAGGTTTCAAACTACATATTGTTACCTAAAGTTCAAATGATTGTGGTATCGGCATGCTAAAATTCATGACAACATTGACTTTGAGGTTTGTTATTCGTTTCTTTTTCAGTTTTGTGATAATTATTAGTCTTTCATCGTGTTTTATTTAGGCCGTTCTATTTGTACCTTGCTGTATTTACATGGCTTTATGTCAATTACTTATTTTTCCTCAGCTCCAGTGCAGCCAATAATTAGACTCCGCTGTGTTGAATTTCAGTTATCTACTTCCCCAACATTTAACAATCTCTGTTTAATCCGTCCTTTGTCAGTTCTTCCTGTTTCCTGCATTTTCCTTGCCGGGTTTCTCCTTGGTGATGATGCTTTTTGTTTTCCTCCACTGTATGTAAACTTAAATAAGTTCAGCATGATGTTGCCTTTTTCCTGATGGCATTTGGATCTTCAGCATCAATATCATGTTGCACTGAGTTCTCTCTGTTTTAATTTCAAATTGATATATTTGGAAACTGCATCTCCCAGAGTGTTGCAGAAAAAGTACTTACTGCAAGTGTTACTTCTAACCTAGAATACTGTAGTTCTTTTTAATAAGAAGTAAAAAAAAAAAACAATAATAAAAATAATGCAGTTAAAGACAATCTTTATTTGATTTATTTACAATTTATGAATGAATGTTAAAAGTTATTTATGGTCTTCTCAATTATTAAAATCACAGCCATCAAATGCTTCTTACACTAGTGGAACAGCTTTTTGCATGTTTTCTCTGGCATATTAATATTTATCCATATGCCATATTTATGGCATATTAATATTGCAGCTCTAGTAATGACCAACTTTGAGGTTAGAAGGCCTCATTAACCCAATCTTTACCTTTCTCAATCAGGCTCAAATCATGTCTTTGACTGGGTCATTCAAAAGCCTTAATAATTGTTTTAGTCAGAGAAACATTTTGGTAACTTTAAAATATAATTTTTTAACCTAAATCTGGAATGAGTGTGAATGGGCTTGAGCTTAACTGTAAACTTATTTCCCCACAGGGCCAGGTTGGTTTGGACAGAATATTTTCCTTTATGAATTAAATCTTCATTTGAAAGCTGCATTTTGTATTTATGCCAGTTATTTTTGACTCATATTAAATCTGGTTTTGTGAACCTAAACATCTTAAACAACAAAAGAAAGAGAAACAATCGGTGACAGAACTATATCTCATATTACATTTATGAAAAACAACTGATATAAACTGTTCTTTTATTTTGTGAATTTTGCAATTGCAAAATTTCCCTCTTATGGTGGACATATAATTCATAAACTCCTGAACTCAACTGTGTTGATATTTTCCTCCTGTTAATAGTTTCTAACTGTGGACTGATAGATTTGGAAAAACATGTTTCAAAATTGTCTTTTTATCATTTCCAGGTTGAGGGCAGGAACATTACGTTTCGATTTCTGATGCTTTAAACTATTTTGGATCATGTTGTAATGACTTCTGTTTTTTTTTTTTCCTGCAGTAAATGTGTAAAGATTAAATGTTGCAAAAGCTTACACACTCTGAACTGTGTAAGCTTTTGCATGCAAGCTGACCTGGAGTCTAACACCTTTAAATTCACTCGAACTAAAACTAAAAAAATATTAACCTTGAGTTACAAAAAACAAGTTTATTGCTTTTAAATATTATTTTTAAAACTCAATGTGACTTGTGCGGTTGATTATAAAACATTTTCAGGTGTATTTAATTCTTTCTAGTAATTTAGCCCTTTATCTTTCATTTCCTGTAAGGCAAATAATGGCAGTGGACCATCTCACGTGTTTTTGTTTGCTAATGTGTGCTTGCATGAAAGTGTGTTAATGAGAACTCTAATCCTCTCAGCTTTGTTCGGGTCACGTAGGCTGTCAGGTAGCTGCAGGGATTCAAAGAGAGGGTCAGAAGAATTTCTTTGTGTCAGCAGAGGGTCATTATTAGTCTGCAAGTTCTGGAGCCGTAGATTGACACCGGAGTATTGGCGTGTGTGGGGGGGTGTGCGAGTGTGTGCGTTTGCACCTTTTTTTATAGACCAGACTGCATTATATTTTTGCTACGATGTATGGGTTGCACAACACAAACATGTTCATGCACACTCAGTGAAAAAGCCTCGGGATCCGATCCACTCTCTTTGTGTCAGTTTGAAGCTGGACATGATTTCATTTGACAAGTTATGACAGAAACCAGAACATGATATCATCATGGCTGAGACAGACTGACTACATCAGTACTACACGGATGATGAAACTCACATTATGCAAGAAATTTCATGGTGATGTTCTTTGTGGAATACAGCTTCTCTGTGCTTCACTTTACTGTGGCATTTTAATAACTGAACAGTTAAATGCTTCACTCATATTAAAGTGAATTGGAAAGTAAAATGGATCAGCTATCCATCTCTTCCATGACTCTTCTGTCCTCTTTGACTAAGAAGTCTCAAAATATTTTACAGTTACTAACAAACTATGTTCGAAAATTTTAACAATATAAAAATAATGCTTTTTTTTCTTTTACAAATTACATTAACATAAATCACAGACCATAAATAGAATATGAGATGTGGTATATTATAATAAGTGGTTACTGTTCCTCTGTGTACAATGCAGAAATGTTTGCATTGTTTGAGGAGGGAAACAAAGAAAAGAGCCCATCTTGATTGCAGGGAGGCAAGGTTTTAAAGGAGGTAGCACAGTCCAGGTGTCTCAATTACTACCATTGTCTGCCTCCACCGACGGCTGCAGCATATAAATAGCACATATAGATTGGAGACAAGAACAGGCCAGCCCATACACCCAGTTGCAGCTATAACATAGAATACAGATGCACTGGGCTAGCATAGTCCTGGCTTGGAGTGATAACTTCTTGCCTCTCATCCAAACACTTTGACTTCGGCCTCCATTTGATGCCAAAGAAAAGCAAAGGAAAGTTTTCAGCAACATCAAACAAAAGTTCATTCTTAAAGTTAATACATTCTAATTGCTAAAAACTAAATTTGTGGGTCCTGGACTACGCATATTCACAAAGGGGCTTATTGTTATTTTTTTTAACTGAGGTTTCATTAAGTTATTAGTAATTGTTCTTTCACCTGTTGTAAAAAAAAGTTGTACATTTCTGGGATTTTGCAGAAAAGGGAAAAAATCTCAAGAGCTGTGAAAGGTTAAACACATTCAATGTGCAGCCAAAAACAATAAGAGTTCAAAAGATTTGAACTCAAAATGGCCAGATGTGTTTCCATCATGTATATCACTTATTTCCTTAACTGAAAAGCACCACACAAAATAATCCATGCTTCAGCTTTTGACAATATTGATCACCTAAATCAAGCAGCAATTTGTCAATGAAATATGGCAAAATCTAAAGGGTAACCAGAGTTTTGCTTCATCAATGCAGCTGGGAAAAGCACAGCAACATGCCATATTTGATGTCATTGTGCAAGATACAGCTGGAAATACCACATTTAATACTAAGACATATAAGTCCACTGCCTGGACAAGGGGCCATTTTTACATCTTCCAGGGGAATAACTACAAAAAGAAAGGCTGCATTCTCATAGGAAGCAGCCATGTCACAAAACTCCAGTCTAGTCTCAGCTATGATGGTGGATCCACCTGGCAACCTAATCCCATGTAACTTTGCATAACAATATCAACAGTGTTCAGCAAAGGAAAGAGCAACTGACTCAACAATAGTTTCTTATAAAAGAGTTGATGTTTACTATCTTGGTATATTTTATAATGGTCTATCCCACAGATACGAATAAATCCAATTTCAGTTGTTTTAAATAGTTAAAATCTGCTAAAATCAGTCTGACTAACTGATAGTTGATCACTGAGGAGTTCTTTCATTTTCAGTAAGTTTACTGTGACGTGTCATTTAAAGGTAAAGGAAATATCACTGAAAATTATTTTGAAAAATCTATTTTTGATAAACAAATCTACCCCTTTAAGCGCAACTCAAACAAGGTACTGGTTTCAGTTCAATCAGTTGGCAGACGCTCACCACACTCTAATCCATCACACAGAACACTAATTCAGCACTATTTTTAATTTATGTCTGATACTGCATTGCTGAATCTGATAAATTAATTTGCATATAAATGACACTGACATTGAAGTGGCTGATACAAATGTATATTGGCTTGATGTTTATACAGGTCACACAGCAAGTTCAATCTATCATCCAACTGAATTTTAAGATCTTGATTCAAGCAATTTCAACAAGTAAACATCGAAGAAACAGAGCAGAACTGCATGGATGTAAGCACATAGTGTTAATGAAGAGAAGCAGCGATCTGTTTCTGCTGACTTCTTCACATTGGCACAGTGAATGAGCTGCAGCAGCTCAAGAGTCAAGGTAAATATCAAGTCAACAAGTGATTCCCACCTTGATGACTTATTTTAAAATGCTTCCCTTCCAGGTAACCTTGTAAAAGAGAATCACTTGATTATAGATTATATTCTGATGGTATATGAAGGATTTTTCATGCATCCCTGTGGTGTTTGCTCTACAGTGATGCCTTTTTCCTTTTGTTTTAACTCCTCACACCTGTCTAGTAACTCATTGTTGAGGGCAAAGCAAGAATATCAGAATTTCAAGTCATGTTATTCCCCAGCAAATGCCCACTGCAAATACATAGTGACACAGTGACTCTACAGTTGCTCGAAGAAAACTGAAGAGAGATCGTTTTATAAAAAAATGTGCAAAACAGTAAAGAAAGATGATTTCCTCCTCCATAATTAGGCAAGGAAAGATAAAAAAAAAGTGTGGTATCAGCATACACTTCTATCAGGCAGCTGATGAGGGAATATAAGCTCCCTCCTATCTCTGCCTCTCCACACCAACCTCTGCTTTCCATACAGGAGTGGCAGATAATTAAAAGATAGAGCGATAGCAGAGAAGGCCACTGGGGCCTCATCTTCTGTTCTTCCTGCTCTGACATAATTAATATAGGGGCTTTATGAAATCATTCACGATTCATTCATTCTTTTTTTTCGTAGACCTTGCTCATGCCATCCAAGAAATTTAGCAGCGATGTGATGACTGTGTTAAAAATCCCAGGAAAGATAAGTAGTTTAAAACAGAATATTTTCCAGCACAATCGTGGAAACTATCCAATTGCTCAAGGCAGCTAATTGAAAAATTTGTTGTTTTATTATTATCTCAATTTAATCAAAGGAAACTCCCTGGCAGGTAGTTGTTTGTTTTAACCCATATTACTGTATTAACAGAGACATTTTGGGTTGTCATGTGAAAACAAAATCAAACAATGTTCTAGTTCATTTCATGTTTACATAAATCACTTTTTAAGTTTTCGAGATATTTTTTATTCTCTCTTTTCCAAATGATTCTTCTTTTCTTTTGTTTGAGGAGAACCCTTTTTACATTGTGTTACTGCAGTGAGGTCAGAACCTCCTTTATCGTTGTGTCTTTTCTGTTTAAAGAACTGCTTTGTGACATTAACACTTCTTTGCATGCAGGGCACTGGCAAATACAACCACTTCAAAGAAGTTATGAGGACAATGCAATGATGATTCTTCATGAGCCAATTTTTCAGAGAAGACCTGAAGGCACATGGGCTTAACTAAATCTCTTTATTCCACTTCCATTTTCCAACAGAGATGCCTAACCTTGCACTGACCCAAATTCAGGTAAGCTGAGGCAGTGAGTTGATTTGAAGATTTAATGGAAAAATATGAACAAAGACTTATGAAAAACTTGGGAGCACAGGGAACCAAAGCACAACAAAAACAACAAGAACCAACAAAACCACAAGGAACATGACGACTGAACAGGATCTAATGGGATATAGCGGGATAAAGAAGGAGAAACCAACGAGTGGGAATGAGAAAGAGGTGGTTAAATCCTGGGAGTGTGAATGCTGGAACAATAGACCGGGCTAATTGACTAACAGGCTGCAGGTGTGAGGGGAGAGAGCAAACGGCAGGTTGAGAAGAGAGGGAGAGAAAGAAATAACACTGATTTAAAAAAAAAACAGAAACTAAAGAATACAGAATAGAGGTTGTGTAAATGCTCTTGTTGACTATAATGGGTGCATATTTACTGTGGTGAAGCAGAGATGCAAGCAGTGTGAATTGGGAGAACATTTTGGGTAAGACAAGTACTCTCAGCCACTGAGGCCCTTCATGGACCATGGTCTCACTGAGAATTATTTTAATTTAAAATTATATTGCTGGTTATTATTCACCAGCAAGAGAATCAGCAAGAAACAAAGGAAAAGTTGGGCTCAAAAACTTTCTCTTGAAGTAAAAATTGAGTATCACAGCAAAAGTCTGAAACTAAAAACTTAATTGATTTTGATATATGTGTGTATGATTAGTGAAACATCAGTATGGCAGGAATCTAAATGCAGACCCACAGGCCAGATACATGTAGGTGGGAGGACATGTTCTTCATTTTGAAAACGAAAAACATTGAATTCATAATAAAAATTCAATGAGAATATCAAAACCTTAAGTAGAAGAAAAAAAAATTTCTCTTGAACAGTCACGTTCGAGGTCAAGCAATGACATGTTCTGTCATTATATAATTTTTCCCCACTCAAGTCATGTTATTTTAGACTCATAATAAAAAGAAAGAATCTGCTTTCAGGTTATATAGTTAGTGCTATGAGAAGATAATCAGTTTCTGGCAAAGAAGAAAGTGTAGTAATTTGTGTGACACACTTAGTAAAAAAAAGGAAGGCATACATTTTTTTCTTGTGAGCACTATAAGAAACTTCAAACTGACAAAGAGGCATGAGTAAGTGAGGAAGGACAGAGTGAAAGAAAGCATAGCAGACAGTGGCGATGAGAAATGGACAAGGTTACAGTTTGGCTACTTACAAATAAAATCTAATAGACTACATGTTTTGGAGAGTAACTTCAAAATGTGATATATGTGCATCTTTTAATTACTTACTGCTGTGAAAACCCAAACAAGAATGGCAACTAATGGTTATATGAATTAACTTATATACTCCAGTAGTTGACAATGTCTTTGGAGATAGCTTGTTCTTTATCTCCCAGAATCTTGACGTGGCCTGATTGAATACAACAAAAGCAGTTTTCATATAATATTAATGTATTGAGAGAAAAAGAGCTACACAAATGATTCTGGTCATATGTGAAAGTTTTGTGAAACATAATAACATTCAAAAAGAGATGAGATCTGTCAATCTGGAAAGGGATACAGTGTCATCACCAGGCCATTAGGATTTTAGCAGTGGTGAATCTACAAGTAGATAGATAACCCTTTCTGAAGGTCACAAAAGAACCAACAACAACACCTATAAGACCTGATATACGTGGTTAGTATTCAAAGAAAGAGACAGGGACCATATTGCATCCCTTAGAGAGTTCCAAGGATAAAACCTCTGCTGAATAAAATCTACACAGATTTACATCGAATACTCACAAAAATATATATTTCTAATCCCCAAGAGTTTGAAGAAATTATCACAAGTGGAAGTTTTGGAAAGTGTGCTTCCTGTTGGTTCTGACATGAACACAGCACTCCTACGCTCAAACATGGCGGTGATGCCATAATCGATGGAGCCATGAGATGTTATGTACAGACATCACATCAAGCCTTAACCCTAAGTGAACATGGGTTATACAGCACACAATGATCCAAAAGGCATAATCAAAAACATTTCTAAATGGCAAGGCTGCCACTGGTTGCCAATAGACAAGGCGCTTGAAGTGTCTTGCTTGAGGACACAATGACTGAGACAGACAAAATGGGGATTCGAACCGGGATCTCACTGGTCACAGGACGAGCTCCTACTTCTGTCACAATTGTGCAAGGAACAGACTTCTTTTCATCAGATATACAAATATGGTTTTACACAGAGCTAATTTGGTTTGGATAATTTATTTCTACTAATACATGAAATCATCACTTAAAAATACTATTTGCATTTACTTTGATTATCTTTGTTTAATGTTAGTGATAATAAGCAAAACCAGAAGAAATTGCAAAAGAGCATGTAAAAGGTGTCACCAACTGCTTCCTACATTTTAATATAATTAAAATCAGATGATGCTGATGGTGGATGAGGTAAAATTCAGATACATATAATTACATCATTAAAATGTATAGATAATAGGAGATGGAAAATACAGTTTTGAAAAACCATTTCATGCTCTGTGTTACAGCCAAGAGCAAACTGAGACATGACATGTGCGTCAGATATAGCTTGATAGAGTTTGTTCTGGTTTCTTTTTTTCACCAGCCAAACGTCGCCTGAAATAAACAGAGCTGTGGTTGGAGTTAATATGTAATGTAAATAGGGGTTGTATACCAGTGAGTTCATATCATTAGCTGCTGTTTTGCCAAGGTCAGTTTTGAACTTTAAAGATTGTGAAAGCAATTAAAATTCTCAGATAAGCTTTCTGTGATGATGAGATTCATATAACATGTCCAAAGTCTCTAGAACAGCAGCTTAATAAACTTTGTCACTGTGATGGTTTTACCAATCAAGCAATAATTTAATTGATTTAATGTCTGACCATAAAACATGTCTGAGTAAGGACATCAGAATCAAAGGGTTTTTGGAGGAGGAGCACAGAGAAGATAATATTTCAGTTACTCATTTACTGATGGAGATAAAGAAACAACTAATCAGTGCTGCCATGTGAACACATACGTTTTCTATTTCTGTTTTTTTGCTTTTTTGTGTTTCTCAAAACCCACTGACCATCTCTGGTCCCCCTTGACTCTTTCTCCACAGCCTCAGAGATAGACAGATCAATATGCTCAAAAACTCACTTCTCACCATGTCTTTTTAAGTGCCTTCATAGCTCCTCTTCCCCTTCTTGTCGTCCCACTGCCATCCCAGATGTACCCCATTGTAATCCCTCTCCATCTCCCTGGCTCTCATTTGCTCCCTCTACTTATTTTTCACTCTCTCTTTGGGCGTGCACTCTCTTATAGGCATGATGTGTGTGTGCGTGTGCACGTGAGTCTGTGTATACGTGAGCGTGTGAGGGAGGGAAAGAGAATAAGAGAAAGCCCTACAAGAGCTTTTCTAAATCCCAGGTAAGAGCAGAGATTTTCTGAGGGAGAATTTCATTTCAGCACCTCTCATCTTGCACAGTGAGCTGGAGGATAGGACTCTCCCAGTTATGAATCCAATAACCATTGTGTGTATGTGTGCCACAGATGTGTGTGTTTGGTCAGGTTTGTGTGTGTTCCAAAATGGTTGTGGTGTTGGTGAGAGGGGCGGCTAGACAGAGCCTTGTTTATAGGATTGGAGGTTACTCCCATAAACTCAAAATGAAGGTCAAAAAGAAGAGTGAAGAAACAGACAGCTGGAGGATAAGAGTCAGCCAACCTGACATTTGCTTCTGCATGAACATATTTATGTGACTAAGTGGGGGAGGCACAGAGTCAGTGTGAAGGTGGTATTATAAGTCACCCTCACAATCTCCACATCTTTACCTTAATTTTTATGGTTTTGAGGTTAAAAAAATATCTCCTACAGTGCTTTGCAAACATATCCTGAGGCATAATCTTTACACATTTTGTCACATCACAACCACAAACCTCAGCTGTTATATTTTTATGTGATATAACAAGACAAAAGAAATGGAAATACCAGAAATACCTGGTGTTAAAGGGCAGTCCATGGCTTAGTGTTAGAGCAGATACCCCATATATGAAGGTATATGAAAATGCTTCAGGACTTATGACTGTTATGTGGCAAAATGTGAAAACGTTGATGTGATGTAAATACTTTCAGAAAGCACTATATATGCCCAATTACAAACACACATATATGCACCCTGCAGCTGAGCAGAAAAGAGTGTATTGAGTTAGAGAGTTGAGGTCAGCTTTAAATCATTACAGGTCACCATGGTCGGCCTGGCTACCAGATTAGATTAAAGTCTAGTTGACAGAGCGAGCCGAGCACATTGTAGCACACGCAAACACACACACGCCCACGCCAACACACCCACGCATACACGCACACGCATACACAAAATTGTATACCCAAGCTGCACATTAATCACTGTGACTCTGGATATAATGTGCTGTGATGTAGCTTTGGTTTTCTTCTACAGAAGTCGAGGCCATTTGCTGACCTCTGATCAGTAAACAGCCGTGCAACAGATAAAAGCAGAAGCTGTCCCAGAGGGGCATACTGTTGGGAAAATCAGCCTATTAGGAAGTTGAGGAGACTGATTAGATTAAAGCAAGCTGAGATGGGTCACGGTGCCGGTCCTCTGGCTCCAAAGCTCTCACCACCAGTGTGACATACACCATGGCTGAGCTGCAGATCCCGTACATCGCTGTGCTTAATTCTCAGGGAATTATGATCCTTTTCAGAGATTAAGAGATATTTGTGAGCAGCTGGATGGAAGAGAGGATTGAATGAATAGAGAAGCAGCTGCTGTTTGTCTGCTTGGTGTCTCTGCCTTCTAGCACCAGAACAACACTATAAAGCTCCTGTGTGGGCTATATGTTACTGCAAGCAAAGTCAGTCCCTATATCCCACTTGCTGCATCACTTGCACTTCTCCCTCTGTAGTTAAAAAGGGCAATAAATTGAAAGATGGAAGATGTTTATCTCCTTCCGACCCCACCACATTCTCATGTCTGGCCCCTTTTTCTCTCTTTCCACGTGCTGCCCATCGTGTTCCGTATATGTGACCTTCACTGCCGAGTTTGCCATTTGCTGCCAAGTGGATGTATAACTGCTTCTGCGATACACATGACCTAACCTCATCTGACCCTGCTAGGCGCTGCTCACCATGGCTGGCAGCCAACAGAACAAGGGCATGAAGCCAGGCCAGAAAAGGACTCCTTCAAATCAGCTTGGAGCACAATGATAGCTTTTCTCCCTTTCTATCAGTTCTGCCCTCTTCTCCTTTCCTCCTCCACAACCACTGATGTAGATCTGCAAAAAGCTTTTGCGCTCCTTCTAACACTAAATTTAATCCTTTCTGCCATTTCTTTGAAGTACAATAAGTGTAGATGTAGGGACTCTCGAGCGTGCTCACACGTTTGACTAAAAATTATCTGAATGTGTTTCCCGGAACCCTTCTGACTCAATCAGAGGGCGCAGTAATGGGTAATATCTGTTGGTTACCAAGCGGCACTGAACCTCAAATATACAGTCTAAAAAGTTTAATATTGTCACAAAAAGAAAAAAAAAATATAAAAAAAAAATACTGTACGTTACAGTGCTGAACAAGTAGGGGATCTACTTAGTCAACATGCAGCGACAAACATGGTACAAAAAAAACCGAAAAGAACTGATGAGAATATTGAGCATATAGAAAAAAAAATGACTTTGAGCAATACTTGACATTTAAACAAAGCATTATTCTTGGTCCATCTAGGAGCTGGATGTGATGTCAATCTAAAATCTCTGGAGTGTAATCCAGACCAAAAAAGGACCTAATTAGAACGTTGAGGCAATTTTTCTATTCTAGCCCTAAATTAAACTTTCATAATTTATGGTGTGTGCCACAGTTTGGCCCACATTTAAACTCAGCAGTTTAGCACCTAGAAGTTCATTCATATGTTCCTCATAAACGGTTAAAAATGTATAAGAAACACAAACTTCATAAATCATGCAGAAATGTCAGAAAGCAAAAGCCAAAACTAAAAGACATCATTTCAGTCAGTATGAAAAACACAGGCGTCAAAAGCTTTTAATAATGAAATGCTAACATTTACTCCAGTAATTCCATTTAAAATCTTAAACTGGCTAATTATAAAGAGTCAGAATATATATTTTTTTGTCTTCGTTAATATCATACTATAGCTGTATTATTGTTTTTACAAACAAGGGAAAAACTAACAATTTTCCAGGAGACAGTAATAGACACAAGCCTCTAGGAGGGAAAGCTACAAAAGGTCAACGCTAACAAAACTAGCTGCTCATAGAGTGCCAGATCTAAGCATATTCATGAAAAGTTGAATAAAGTGAAAGGCCAAAGTATGTACAAGACACAAGAATGATCAGATCAATGAGCAGATTGTAAAGTAAAGCCCATTAAAATAATTTAATACAATGTGAACTATATACAGGCTGTGAACCTTCTGCTTTATGGAAACTAAATTGAATGTGTTTTCATGGAAGATAAATAAGCCATTCAGCATGACTCTCTTAAAGCAGCAAAACTTCTGAACCACTTGTGAGTGTTTAATTTACCAAGTTGCCCTTATGACAGAGATGATGCAGCACTGACGGGATGTCTCCAAGGTCAACAAAGAAAGGAGTTTAACCTGGATGTGTAAAAAAAGAAAGTCAGTCAATAATATAGGAATGAAAATAAAGCCAACAGACAAAAATATGAATTTCTGGACTTTTATAGTTGTTGTGTATAGATGTGAAAGCTCCTGAGTTTGATTCAATCTCATTTTACTTGTATGAATATAGTTAATGTCTTCATTTAGAATGATAAACATATGAAGTCAGATAGAGACAATGTGTTATTTTAAGACTGACATCTGTCAGCTTTTGCCTAAGGAATATAAATTCCTTCTTCTGTTCTTTTGACCCCAAGTGGCTCACTGCAGATGAAAATTTATACTGACTGGTTCTGCTGAATGTCTCTTCCTCTTAAAAGGGTTTGTTTTTGTCTAACATTGCCACATGCTTGTTCAGACTAAGGGATTTAGTTTAGAGTCTAAACTAATGAGGTGGCATAGCATTATAAGTCAAGTTGGTATGTGTGTAACTGAATACAAACGTCAGTGTATTGGGCCGCATTGGTTTGGTCTTACTGTATACTTTTAGACATTTGATACTATTCGTTTTGTTGTGCCTTTACAGCTGTTGTGAATTGGTCCTATAAAATACAATGATTTCCAAATTAAAGCAGAAACATAAAAATATAATAATAATTAATCAAAACAATATTAACAGAAAACTTTACAACCAATTGCATGAGAAGAATACTAATTATTATGGAAAAAATCTTGGGAACAGAATGTGCTTCTATAGTTTAAGTCTTTCTAAACTGTAGGTCAAAAATGCTAATTAGCCTGCATGGAGGAAGCCTGAGGGAAGCAGTGGGGCAGTAGAGAGGTGTGGGAGTGAAAGAACGAGGTGAGGGTGGGCAGAGGGTTTTGAGATATATGAAATGAACTTCTGTCAAAGTGCAATAAAACTTCACTATGAATCATACCCCACTGGAATGTGGCACAGGGAGTTTGAGTAAATGCATGCAAATCCAGTCCGACTGAAAGAGAAATTGACACATAAAAGATACACACGTTTTCTTCATTTGCATGAGTGTGAGTTGCAGTCCTATTAATGGCATCGGCACAGCAGTGCGACTCGATGATCCCTTTCACGATACCGTTTTGTTGCAGTTACAGGGCTTGTGAGATTCAAATTAGGGCAGACTATAGAAAAGAGTGACAAATTGACCACCGCTGACAGGGTTGGGTCCACTTCAGAAGCTAAGTTTCTGGCTTTAAGAGACTGGTCCTTAACCCCACTCTGGTTCCCCCATGTCTTCTGTCTGCTCCATCTTGAAAGAATCATATACAGAGCTCCTCTCCTCTTCTTGTCAATTTTGTCTTCTCATTTTCTATTTCCCTCTCGCTTTGCAGTCGCCACCCACACAGCTTCACTGTGTAACCATAACTAAATATAAATCATCCATTCTTTTTACGCTTTCATTCCGATATGTCTACCACCCTTTCTCATTTGTTCTCTTCATATAGACCCCACTCTTCCCTTCCCCCCAAACTCGCTTTGCCTTATTTTCTGTCTGTCATATTCTCTCTTTTTGGCTCTCCACCTTACATAAACATAGCTCTAATAAATCGTGCACTGGTAATTGCATAGAACCCACCGGTAAATTTCACTTCCATTTACATTTAGATTAAAGAATATTTCACTCCCATCAATCTGCAGTACCAGTCCGCGCTGTGCATGGCTATGCCCATGTGTAGACACAACAGTTTGTGGCATTTTTATACTCTTGCCAGCCCATGTACGCACAACCGCGGATATGAAAACCAGCTCCGGGGTGCCCTCAAATATAAATGAACATAAAGTACATGAGAGAGCACTCTTATGAAGATAAGTTAGCCATAAATGGCACTCTCTCCTGCCAACACAGACAAATGTACCACTTGAGCTGTGCATCTAGACACTCATGAGCGTCTAGATGCACAATGTACATGTAATAATCAAAAATTAAAAGCCCGTATGCTTCTCTGTGTGCAAAAAAGTGTCGGATAAACTCGTAAATGATGGGATCATGGAGTCACATATGTTGTACCTACAAACTCAATGCAATGGTTGACATACAACGCTGCAAGTCAATGACTCAGTGCAATCTGCTGGGTTTCCTTAGAAACTTTTTAAACTAATTTGAATAATAAACTGAGCAAACTGTACTGTCTGACAATTAGGATCAATTGGAATTTATGTATGATTGAATTGAAAGGATTTTTTTTTAAGTGCCTACGAAATGACATTTGTTAGGAATTGGAAAATAACTAATGAATACAATAACATGTTTTTCAGGAAATGTTTATTCATAGGAAAGAAAACCAATAAAAAGTGTTTTTCAATGTTTTTTCTTTCTTTAATCTTTTTTTATTTCCTAAATTACAAATTAACACAAAAATTATCCAAAATATAAAAGGTACATAAAGAATTATGTTTTGAACAAAAAAGTGTTGAAAACATTAGAGAAGTTGTCAGAAGGGGCTAATTAATGTCTAAATGAGGGGTCAGCAGAAGTCCAGCAACGTTTGGATGGGTTCCATGCTGCTATGCACCTGAATCAAGTGAATTGTCACTGACAACTGATCCCAACATGTCATGGAAGCAATTCAGGTGTGTTGGAGTAGGGATGCATCCAAAACCTGTAGGTGAAAACTACACATACATCACCCAAATAGCACTATAGATTGGTTTGAAGTTAGGAACATAATGGCGTAGGGTACTGAGAGACTCAATTTATTAAAGGAAAGGTGTGTGGGAAAGTACATAAAAATGACCCTAAGAACCATAAAAATTTTAAGATGGCTTACTTGCAAGAATGGGTCAAAATCCTTGCTCAGCAGTGCATCATCATCTAGTTTTTAAACACAAGAGACATCTTGAAGTTATCATCAAAGAAGGTCTTTTTACTATGTATTTAATACGGTACATTTCAGAAAGCCTCTTCAACACTTATACCTTGTTATTTCATTTTATTGCACATAATTTAAAGGTTTTTTTTTGTTTTTGCTTTATCTTTGCATGCTCATTATAGGTTGTCATGGACATCTGATGTGAAGTTGGCCTCTTTAGAAATGTTCAGTACATATTCTTGTTGCTGTACTTTGAACTATACATTTCTCATCTTCTTAAAAAATAAGCCTTAACTGTGTTCTCTGCGACACTCTGGTCATGTTGATGTAAACTTTGTAGAAATATTCTTTTTGTAAGTCATCTTTGACCATGCAGGGAGTGTGATACTCCTCAGGTAGTGTTTTCACCATGATGGCACAGTGGATTTAGAAGAGAAACTAACTTCTAGAGTTCCTCACCAGCTTACCATTCCATAAAATATCATATTACATTCAGAGACAAACTCTTTCACTGTGCATAAAGACAGCAATATGAGCCAAACACCAAAAGTATAATATTTCAAAGAATTATGAGAGAGAAAGGAGACCCAGAGGCAACAACTGGGGAAAACAGATACCACCAAGATTTTTCCCTTTCCTTTCACTTTTTCTCTAGTTCCTGCTTTTCTCTTCTCCTCTCTGTATCACTGCATCATTTCTAACAGTAATGAGTGCATGAGGAGCAAGGAGGGAGCAAAGAGAGGGGGGGAGTACTTTAGGGAATTGGAGTGTTTAAAATACACACAACGGTTTTCCTCAAGTGGATGATCAGTGCAAATAAGCCCCGTCACACCTTTTCCTCTTGGAAACACACACACACACACACACACATGCAGGATACCCAGCAGGAATTAAACCAGCACGTAACATGGCTTCATACTGTGTGTTCTCAAACCCCTGACAGTTTAACAGCATCATTATCAAAGGAGCTCATTTTTTCAATCACCATCAAGGAATCTTTGGAGTTGTCTTTTGCATCACCAGATTGCTCAGGAAACAATTTCTGTCCTCACACGCACACTGGAAAAAAGAAAGTACATTATCTAGCAGTGCTTAAGTGTATTAGACATTAAATAAAACATCTGCCAGAATACAGTTTGTTGGTAATTTCCTGTGTGAAACTGGTTTCTTTTTTCTTCTGAGAGGGAAATGTTTTTCTCTTCTTCTTTTTCTATTTTCTAAGGAACCCGGTGAGAAATAAAAGAAGTTTGTTTTCCATCCAACAGACATCTGACACAGAGTGAAAACGTATCTGCAGGCATTCACATTAAGGTGCTGTTTTGCTTTCATCTGTGAAGGGGTGAGTCCATGGCTGCAGGAGTAAATTACAGCAACAGCATGATGTTAGAGAGTTTAGAACTACAGAACAGCTGGGCATCGTGAAACCGATCACTTTATATAATGTAAATAGTACAAATTCTTAGCTTAGTTGAATGAAGATACTGTTCAGGCCTAAATTTAAGGAATAGTGTTAAAATAAACATTGGCATGTCCTGACAGACATGCTAAATGACCAATAGGGAATTTTCTGCTTTTAAATAACTCAAAGCTAACCTCAGTATGGAATCATTTTTCTTTAGCACAATACCCACCAGTTCTATGAGATAGAGGGCTAACTGAATACATCAGTCTTGGTGTGCTTCTCAAAATATGGAGCTATAACATTTTGCATAGCACATCATTTCACCACCCTCAATACTCTAAAGAGAGTTTGTACTTTTTGGGCAGGCAACAATAGGTAGGTATAGACGATATGTTGTGAGTTTGATATTTCTAATTCTGACAACTGCACAGTATTGTTTTTAATTCCCCCATGTGTGACAATAAAGAGGTTTATCCTGGTATCTTGGTAAAAAGAGAGCTGAGCCAAAAGGCAAAGTCCTCAATTTACTGGTCAATCTATGTTCCTACCCTCATCTATGGTCACAAATTTTCAGTAGTGACCGACAGAATGAGATTTTGGATACAAGCAGGTGGAATAGGTTTCCTCCGCAGTGTGTCTGGGCTCTCCTTTAAAGATAGGGTGGGAAGTTTGGTAATCTCGGAGGGACTCAAAGTAGAGCTGCTGTTTCCCCATATCAAGAGGAACCAGTTGAGATGGCTCAGACATCTGGCCAAGATGCCTCCCTGGTGTTCCAGCCATGTCCAACCAGGAGGAGACCCAGAGGAAGACCCAGGACATGCTGGAGGGACTATGTTTCTCAAATGGCAATGGTATTGTTTCTCTTCAGCAGGGAAAGATGGAAAACTGAAAGATCAGAGATTATCTGAACATAGATGGAACTGAATACAGGACAATCCTGCAGAATTTGTGAGACAGTGGCAAAGGTTCCATTCAGTAGGGCTTTCAGTTTCAGATGAAAGTATAAATGTGGGGATGTCCCAGTCAAAGTCCAGAAAATCTGTGGCAAGATCAAACCTGACAATCTTAACCTGCTTTTGCAAAGATGATCTGGCTGCTAAAAAGCCGATAAAGACCTGCATGTGTAATTACAGCAAAAGCTGACTGTACAGTATTGACACTGGGGGCCTCAATAGAAATATGTGGCAAATGTTTAAAGTTCATATTTAAAAAAATAATATTGAAAACTATCAAGCACATGGAGTGTCAACTGTTGCAAGAACCTTATAATTGCATGTAAAACAAAAAGTGATTCATCTGATCAGATCACATCCTTTCCTTGTTTTCTTGGTCATTTCTGATGTTCACATAACCAGTGAAGTAACTGCTGGCTATTTTCTCATCTTGTTTCTGTTTTTTCCTGTTGATATTTTTATTATTATTTCTTCTGTATAGTTATCCTCTCAGTCTCAAATATGTTAAATGTTCTAACTGCACAATGCCACTGAGCAGCTTAAAAACTATGTTACAATGATATTTCAGAAGACATTCATATTCAGAATTGTAATTCACCATTCAAATCCATTTAACAAGATATTAAAGTAAATTCCCTGAGGTTTAAAAACAATTTTTGTAGAACAATTTTCTGAGAGCTCTTGCAAGCCAAGAAGTCTAGGAAACTTTTTCGCCAGCATTTTTCTCCGACCTTTCCTAGAGGATCCCCAGCTGTGCTCAGGCCAGCTGGAAGAAATGATCCCTCCAGCTCTGGGTTGATCAGGGCCCTTTGCAGCTGATTTGAGTCTGCCTACAGGCTGGGGCGCATAGAGGAATTCACTTCAGATGCAAGAACATTACATGTGTTTGGTATTAACAAAGAAGGGAAAAAAGTAATGAATGAAATTATTTTTTTAGAGAATGATCTGCTACTTGTCAGGAAAAATAAAGAAAATAATTTTTTCATCTTTTGTGTCAACATCAGCATCCAACAAACTCATGAAAACACATGAAATGTGTCAAATAAAAACTGCAGGCTTCTATTCTTCACAGACCCTGCTTTCAACCCAGTTTAAATAGGACTATTAAGATATGTTCAATTCCCTCCTAAATGTTTCAGTAGATGTGTGCTAATCACTCAACAACAGATGTCCACATTCCCCCTACACTGCACAAACATCTCTGCCGATCTGTAAGAGGAAGATATGATGCTAGCAACAGTCCTGTGCAGGGTGAATATGGTGGACTGATGCATTCATGACTCAGTTTCTGCACTGCATTAAGAAGTGTAAATCCCACAAGGAACAAACCTCTCATGTAGGAGGACATCCAGATTAAAAACAGCACGACCACATGCTTTCTCATCATAGCAGATCAAAACAAAGATGCAAGGCAGCTTTGAATGCTGTTGCTCTGAGGCTTATTTATGTAATGATACAGCCCACAATCTGGGGTAGTGAGAGGTGGCAGAAGCTGGGCCCTTAAGGACCAGATAATAATTTGTCAAACACTTGAAAGACTGCTGAGTTAGTGGCTAGATAAGGTAAAGAGAAGCAACGCTTTGAGCAAGAGAGGAACATTACTGAAAATAAGAAGTTTGCCACAGAGCTATCAGAATAGGTAGATGTTTTAAAGTGTATCAGATACAAAACAGTAAAATAGATTAAAAGAATAATTATGAAAGTTCAGTTTTGGTACAGAAGAACACCAGAACTTTTCTGTTTTTACTCTGCCTCCGGGTGGCCCATTTTCACAAACTCTCAGACTGAATTGATAGCTGTGCTAAATCTGTTGAAAGTTGGAGGATGAGTAGCCTCTCAGAGTCTGACATTTTTGTTAAGATGTATTGCATCTCCCCAGCAAGTGACAAGTGCCTCAACCTTAAATAACTCCTGAATCTGGTAATAAATTACAAGTGATGCTAACCAGAAATACACAGTAACTTGCAAAAGTATCCATACGACTTGATATTTTCCATATTTTGTTATGTTAAACTTCCCTTAAACTTCAATGTATTTTATTAGAACATTATATGTCAGACCAACACTAAGCAGGGCATAATAATAAAGCAAAAGAAAGACTTGACTTTCAATTTTCTTTACAGATACAAATCTAAAATGTTTTGTCACTCTGCTCAAGAAAGGCATTACCCCATCATTATGCACCAATCACCATATTTAACCATGAGAATAACTTTGTTCAGGTTAATCCAAAGTGTTGCTTTTTTTTCCACATATAGTGGTTTTCATCTATATTACACAGTCCTATTTATTTTTTCACCCAACTAGAGCACTTTCTTCCACGTATTTGCTGGGGCCAAATAAAAAATAGAACTGCTACGGATGTCAACAAAGGACATTTCTCTCCTCTTAACCCTCTGATGCGTGAGTGATTGACTATACAGTCTTCCATGACTGGGTCTTTTTTGACCCGAGCTACAATCAATGTGGTTTTTTGCTACTTTTGTCATTTTGATTCAAAATGATGTTTTGTATAATATTTTCTACTGTGTTTTATTTCACACAAGAATTATTTAATGTTTGAAATATTTTCATTTTTTACTTTTTTAAACGTTTTTAGGACAACTTGCAGAACATTTGTGACAATTTGTAGAACATTTTTAAAACAAAATGACAACAACAGCAATTTTACATCAGCAATGATGAAATGTCAATAATGGATAATGTCAACATCAATTATGTGTGTGTGGGTGTGTGTGTGGGCATGGGGACGGTGGCGAAAGAGCGTGCTTCTTGAAACTAGCTAGCTAACCAAGCTAGCTAATATTACTGTCTGTATTCTATTATGCTATGTGTATCTGCATGTGAGTGTATGTATGTGTGTGCATTTATCCATCCACCTACCCATCCATCCACCCATCCATTCATCTTCTTCCATTTATCCAAGGTCAGGTCGCACGGGTAACAGCCTAAGTAGGGAGGCCCAGACTTCCCTCTCCCCAGCCTCTTGTTCCAGCTCCTCCAGGGGAATCCCAAGGCGTTCCCAGGCCAGCCAAGAAACATAGTCCCAGCGTGTCCTGGGTCTCCTCCCGGTGGGACGTGAACACCTCACCAGAGCGGCGTCTAGGAGGCATCCTAACCAGTTTCTCCTCTCGACGTGAAGGAGCAGCGCCTCTACTCTGAGTCCCTCCTGGATGACCGAGCTTCTCATCCTATCTCTAAGGGAGAGCCTGGACACCCTACAGGGAAAACGAATTTTGTCCGCTTGTGTCCGTGACCTCACTCTTTCGGACATCACCCAAGGCTCGTGACCATAGATGAGGGTAGGAACATAGATTGACCGGTAAATCAAGAGCTTCGCTTTTTGTGTGAATTAAATTGCATGATATCTCAGCTCTCCCTTCACCACGACAGACCCGTACACTGCAGACGCTGCCCCAATCCGTCTGTCTAACTCCCGCTCCATTTTTCCCTCATTGGTGAACAATATCAATGAGTGGAGGAGATACTTGAACTCCTCCACTTGGGGCAGGACATTCTCCCTGACCTGGATAAGGCACTCTATTCTTTTTCAGCTCATTTATTTATGCATTAATTTATATAGCTATCAATTTTTATTCATAGATATATGAATAGCTATGCAGGTAGGGGCGGTTCCCCTACCTGCAAAGGTTGAAGAAGTTTCGGCTTTCCCCCGCCCTTCTTCAGTGAAGCCCCTGCAGGAGTTTTTGGGGATGGTAAACTTTTATAACCATTTCATACCAGGAGCAGCTCACCTCCTGCACCCCTTGTATGAAGCACTTAGAGGCAAAAAAGGGGACCAGCAAACCCCGGTGCAGGTATTCAATGATGCCAAAAAGGCCTTGCCTAATGCTGAGCTTTTGGCCCATCCATCTCCAGTGGCTCCTGCGGCTCTAACAACTGATGCCTCTGATTATGCAGTTGGGGCAGTTTGTGAGCAATGGGTGGATGGGTGGATGCTCAGAGAACACATGAGTTGTCTCATTTGTTCTCTGGTATTATTCTTTCTTTAATTATTGAGATAATTAAAGAAAGAACCTTGAACACATTGATCAACAGGTTTTGCATGTCATTCAACATGTTTTCTCTTTTGGTTTTCTTGTCTGGGGTGTCAGACACACACAGAGACACACAGACAAATAATACACATGCGCAATAAAGTATAGTTGGTAATGTTAGCTAGCTTGGTTAGATAACTGTTGTTAGCTAACTTTGAAGAAGGCTGATATGTTTGTTTGTGACAATAACACTGTTACAGCACTGATGATCGACACACACACACACACACACGCACGCCCACACACATTTGTGAGGTAAAAATGAAGATAATAATTATATTATTCAGAGGTGAGACTTAGGACTCAGTGTGTATGGCTCACAAAATAATGTTTTCCTCACAGTTGGTAAGAAACAAAGATTCCCATTAAATTCCATAGGAAATGAATGCGGGTCCTTTTGGACTCACTTATGGAAGAAAGGGGTAGTGATATAAAGCATGTTATTTCTTAAAATGTGTAAAATGTAAATTAAAAATTTGAATTGCGTGATATCAATAACATGTTTGTTGAGGAATACCTGGAATATGAAGTGATAAAAACTTTTCATTACAAAGATACTGCAAAAAGATGACCTCACCGGGTCCAAAAGGACTCACTTACGCATCTGAGGGTTAAATTTGTAGGCTTGTAGTTGCTCCATCTTCTTTCTGTTTTCAGATGATGGACTCTGTGAATTGCTCAAAACTCAGAATGTTGTTTTATGTCCTGTCTCTGCTTGAAGCCTCACCACAACTTTATCTATGAGTTGTCCCATTTGTTCTCTGGTATTATTGATAGTGTCTCCTGATTAATGTTATTAGAACAGATTTATCTATACTGAAAATAAATTACAGGAAGTGGATTATGTTTACTAAATATGGCACTTCCAAATGTGTGGGTGAACCATATTAGGTATATATTACTAGCACAGCTTTTGTAAAAACAAAAATGGGACAACCACTGTTTTCACTTAACTTCATGATTGTGTATCGGGGCAAAATGAGAAAAAAAAAATTAAGTGATTATACTTCTGTAAGATCCCTGGATTTTGTCCAGGGTGGTTACAGCGTCAGCCTGTTAGTGAAAAGAAAAAAGGAAGAGGGGAAAAACAGCGATGGACTTTTTTTTTTTTTTTTTTTTTTTACCGACTTTATTGCTGGAACACGGAGCTGTCCGTTAGAGTGAGCGCAAAATGAACTTCAGTGCTGGGCTGAAATTGCAGGGTGTGACACGCAAAACGGTTTCAGAACCACCTTGGGGTGAACAGCGCCATGCATTTCCGTCTCCGAGACAGCCTGACAGACTCAGCTGCAGCTGGTTCCGAGCTGCTCTTTGACACAACCCGCTCGGGAAAAAAAAGACCCTTTTATCATCACTAAGGCTGCAGCAAAGCGAACTCTGCCTCCACCCTCTCCTCAGTCCGGGGATGTAGCCCAACAGTGTGACGCGTTTGCTTTGATTGAGGGCATCAAACTCCGATACACTGAAGGGGAGGGGGAAGAATGCCACACACTAAGCTGATGTCGGCGAGAAAAGTTTATTTGTGCGGGAGCAACGGCAAGCAATGGGGAGGGAAAATGAAAACATATACTGGTGGAAGAAACTGGCGTGTGCAAGGAGGTGTGTTTGAGAGTTACTCAAGCACAACGTGGAGCCGAGTGATCCCCCTCTAGCCCAGACCCACGCTTCAACTGGGGCTGTATATTATACAGCAGAAAGGAATCAGGTCCAGAGCAGCACACACACACGCACACCCCGACTGGGGAGAGAGAAACAGAGAGAGATGGTGAGAAGGAGTGTGTGGGGGTGCGTGCGTGTATGTTTTGGAGAAAGAATGAACCACTTCAACCTGCCTGCGCGGGAGCCCGATAATAACTACCAGGCTGTTCCTCTGGATGGATTTACCGTCCCTCCCACCGCGCACCGCAGATTTTCTTTCACAAGACACCTGATTGTGAAGCCAATCAATACAGAGGGGAATTAGACAAGTAGGTGATGAGATTTTTTTTTTTTTTTTTTTTTTTTTTTTTTTTTTTTTCCAGCGTTCTTCGCTTTTCGATGTGCGTGGAATTTAAGAATGCGCACCTGCGGAGAGTCTCTGCTTCTCTTGTTTTCTCTCCTCACTGAGAAGTCCGATTTGCGAGCTGTCGCAGCTATCGGCTACACTTTACTGGACTGGACAGAAGAGTGGGCATGAGGAGGCGAGAGGAGGGCTGAAGAGGAGAGAGAGAGAGTGTGTATGTGTGCCTGGATGAATCCATCTCTTTCCTCTGGCACTCCACAGGCGCTCACCCATTTATTCCAGCCTGACCGACGGACAGCATGCCAAACGCAGACTCCAGCGGAAGAGTTTGGTAAGTAAAGACCTCCTAGTTTTTGATCTAGTCTGTTTATGCCCCTCTTTTTCAAGCAGTAGAGGCAGCTATCCCACAGAACGCTATCATGCCCCACGTTTTTTCACTTCTCATCAGAAAACTGGAGTGAGACGTTCACACCTGCAGCACCCCCGGGCAGGACCGGACATCGTCCGCATCTCAGTTCGGTGGAGGAGGAACCAACTGCCACTCGTTTAATGAGCCCCAAGCCTCGAGATTCCCCCGGGATGGCGTGTAGCGCGTGTTACTACCTGGTTATCAGCTCCACTCACCTGAGCAATGGACACTTTCGGCGAGTCAAGGGTGTCTTCAGAGGACCACTCTGTCCAACTGGAAGCAGTGACTCACCGGTAAGAGAGCATGCTGAGTGGAGGAAAATGTACATGTTTTATTGTTTGTGGAGAAACTTTTTTCACTACTTGGGCATGTGAAGTATACTCTAAAGTAAGTAAGTGAGGCCATTTTCTGTCGTTTTTTAAATTGGAGGGCTGAAAGCTGGAAGTTTCATGGTAAGGACGAAATTAGCAAAAGTCGGGTGTCTAACATGCATTGAGAAAAAAAAAAAAAAACACTGGAAAGTTAATTGTATTTCTGACTTTGTGCCCTGTCCCGTTATCTAAAGGTGCTGTCTATACATCCATATAAGTTCTGTATTTCAGTTTTCTGAATGGCAATAACTAATAAAAAAAAAAGCCCCAAAATTTGTAGCCTCAATTTAAAATATATCCGGAACACAAACCACAGTAGTACTTCAATTAAATTTAGTTTTAGTTACATATTTGCACTTTTGTTTCTTCTTTGCACCTTTCATTTTATTTTCATAAGCGCTTTCCTACTTGTGAAATTGGGTTGGTCATTAAAAAAAAACATTTATGTATTATTATTATTATTATTATTATTATTATTATTATTATTATTATTATTTTAAAATTCAACCCAAAGTTTCTTTGTCATAAACAAAACCGTTTATCCAAGTTTTGCCTGAATAGTTGGATTTTGATAGTTGGCTGAAACCCAGTAACCTTTTTGAGGTATACTATGAGAAAGCACGGAAGTTACATAGCCTAGGCATTGTAGCACAGAAATTATGGATTGAAAACCATTAGCATAACTTATTTTTACTAGTAATTCTACAAGTTAAGTCAAATTTATTAAGTCAATTCGAGTTACTTTTTGTCACTCATATTGTTCTTAAATATGAACAGTAATGGGGATTTACATAGACTGCTGTAAAAAATAGAGTTCATACTTCAAAGTTTGCTAAAAAAGAAAAAAAAGATGAGGAGAAAGTATGTAATTTTGATGTAAAAAAAAAAAAAAAAAGTTGTAGGATCCCCACAAGGGTGTCCTCACAAGAAACTCCTAAAGTTACCTGAACGTAGGAGAGATAAAAATAAGAATAAAAAGCTCATCAGACCCAGTAACACTCTAATACAGCTGAAGGGTAAATGATTCCCACGCTTCAACTGGGCACAAATTTTTTTTGTGCACAGTGGTAATTTCTTTTCCTGAGCAATAAAATAGCGTTTCTCCCCCTTTTCTCTCCCCCTTTGGGTGGAAGACAGAAGACCGGAATATTTTTTATTTCAAAAAGAGGAAAACTTGTGTAGTCAAGCATGAAGCCATTGTCCGCTACAGTCCTTTTCCTCTCCGTTGGGAATTAAATGAGTCAAATCACATTACTTCTGTGAGGAGGAAATGAGTTGAGCAGACAAAAATAGGCCTAATTACCTCTAGTCTATTGTTTTGGTCTGTATTGTTTGTCGAGTGTGTGCAAGAAAGAAACTCTTTTTGTGTCGACGGGGAATACTAGCCACCAAACTTGACTATGTCCAGGGTGCACATCTGTGGTCTGTGGCGTAAATCTGGAGGAGTAAAGCCCAAAAGAAGGAAAAACACCCAAAAAACAGCAAGATATTTTGAACCGTGTATATTTAGGTGAGTTGTGTGTTTGTGTGAATATATCTGGGTACGTCATAAGTAGATCCAGGAGCTTCTCGGAGGGTCCTAGGTAATCACATATTATTCATGAGCTCTTAATGTGAGATGAGACAAACTGGCACAGTTGATGACAAGTTTGATGAGAAGGGAGGAAAGAAGCAGCTGGTATGTGTGTAACTGTGTGTGTGCACGAGTATGTGCATGAACACTCGAGTTATTACCAGCCTGTCATGTTCTGCCCGCATTGACTGTGTGATAGGAATGAGCGAGCGGTGCAGATGCAGTCAGACTGGCGGAGAGACACGCCAATAAGTCACATTCACAACCATCCCGGCAAACTTTAACACACTTTCTCAAACACACACACGCGTAAAGAGAAAACGATATCTAGTTAGACCATTGGTGCATATCAAGTCTTTAGATGCACACTGCACAGTGCATATCTCACTTTTGCAAATTAGGGCCCGTGTCTGAATTTCATCATTCCTATCACCTGTCTCAGGGCTCCTTCATCTACTGAAAATACATCAAAAGCTTTTTTTTGGCTGCTCCTGCAACAGTGTCTCTTCTCTGCCTAATTTATCAGAGAAAGTCAAATTTCTAAACACTTGTGGCTCAGTGGCACATCTAAATTTAGAGGTGGATGCAAAGTTTTCAAACAGTTGCTAATTCCCAAGTTTATGGAAAGTTGTTTGAAGCTTCTCGGTGCATCTCTGAGATGAGGATTCCCTTAAAATGTGCCACAGTTTTTATCAAGTCTATGCTCAGTTGCAGCAAAATGGGAAGGTATACATTTACAAGTCCTATTACATTCATTTCTTAAAGTGTCACTATAATATTATGTCCAACACTGTATAAAGTGTAGACATTAAATATTGTATTTACATCAATCAGTTAACACAGCATTCCTCTTTCAAGGGGATTATGGTGCTAAAACTCAGCCGTGTTTGTTGGAAAGTGTTGTATACATCAGATATCAAGTTTTGCCACAGGTTCTTTGACTAGACCATTCTAACACAAAATAGTTCTTTGATGAAGCCGTTCTAAAAGTAGCTTTGATTGTACTGTACTGTATGTTTAGAGTTGTTTTCCTGTTGGAAGATGAAAGTTTGTTTGTGTTAAGCCTTAAGGTTTTCCTCAATGTTTGCCCAGTATTTAGCTTCATCCATTTTCCCATAATCTCTGACTAGATTTTCTGCTCTTGCTTTCAGGAGCTTAATTTATTACATTAAGCTACTGAAATAAATTAAAGTTTGTAGTTCTAACATGACAACATTAGCGAAACTTACAGGAAACTCTCAGCTAACCCAGAGAAATATCTTTAGTGCTTTTTATACACAATTTAAAAACCAGATTGTACCCATCATGGCTGTAGTTATTCAAAGAGCAATGAGAGTTATTCTAAATTTCTGACTTTTCAAGAACAAATTTTAAAAATATCCCAAAAATTAGTTAAGAAAACAAAATCTTAGCAATGGCTGGCAAAAGGAGATTTCATATTGCCAACCTTTGACTGCTTTTAACTCAAGTACGCAAAATATTTTCATCGTGAAGAGTGTAAATTGTTAGACTCATATAGAAAACACAAAACGTAAAAGTGGCGCTCAAGCAAAACCATTGAAGTGATACTTAAAGGAGCTGTGGATCTAAAGATTCTCTGTTGAAGGGCTGACCTTGCTTTGCTTTGCTCGACAAAAATGCGGACATCCTACAAGGGTATTGCAGGCTCAACTGTATTTGACCTTTAACCCTTGTGTTGTCTTGTGGGTCAAAAGAGACCCATTTCCATGTTTAGCTGTAGAAAAAATACCCTAAACTATCTTTTTCCGACTTGAAATTTTATGACTTTTCCTAAATTGACCTTATCATTAGAAAAAGTGACATTTTGTCTTTGTTTATATTTCATTGTGGGCTGTACAGCACTAGGATAGAAGGATTGTCTTGTGGGTCACTTTGGACACGTGAATTATAAAACCATTTAAACACCAAAACAAGAGTTCAAAGCCACACACAAACTCTCTCTAATACATACACACACACGCACACACACCCCCGCACACCCCTATACACATATCAAAGAAACTGGATTGATATACAAATTAAACTTGCATTTAATCTGCACCTGCCCTCTCAATCTGCAGCTAATTCCTCACATCAAACTTCTAAGCACAACAAAAAACAATCTAAGACATAATAAAAACAAATTAGGTATAGAGGATATGAAGGTGTGCTGAATCTGAGTACCCCTAGTTGTTTTGTTGCTGACGCCATGAGTAAATGTTTCACTGTCCAACAGGTGCTACGTTGTATGTTTGCACATACATGGTATCTTCAGCATAAGAAGTTGAACATCTTATGTTGAACAAATTCTTGTGCTGAAGATGTTCAACGTAGGAGCGGCTTCATATGGTGAAGAACATCTGCGTTGAACATTTTGTGTTCAACATGGGATGTTCTTCATCTTATGTTCAATGTGGGGAGTTAAGCATATGATGTTCTTAGTCTTATGTTGAAGATGTTCAACATAAGAACATCTTTATAAGATGAAGAACATCTTCATCTCATAGGGATGTTCTTCATCTTAAGTTCAAAGTGGGGTGGGAAGGATAGGATGTTCTTCGGCTTATGCTGAAGATGTTCAACATAAGAACATCTTATAAGTTCAACACCTTATGTTGAACAGAAGATGCTCTCCATCATGTTTTGAGGATGCTCAACATAAGAACATCTTATAAGTTCAACACCTTATGTTGAACAGAAGATGCTCTCCATCATGTTTTGAGGATGCTCAGCATAAGAACATCTTCACGAGATGAACATTATCTTGTGAAGATGTTCTTCATCTTATGTCCAACACCTTATGTTGAGCAGAAGATATTCTTGTGTTGAACATCTCATATAATTATGTGATAAGAGCAACTTAGCGAATGTTAAATTGTTCACAAAATCAAGCAACATTTTGTTTGGCTGTGTTACGAGAGGTATTTTTATATTTCACTTCCTAAAAAAAATATAAAGGAATTAACCGTTGACAAAAAAGTTCCAAATTGTTGACTTTTGTTCCCTTTTAGTATAATTAATTCAGAAGTAACAACTTCACATTTATATAATTACAATAATAAACATTTACTGTGTAATAGAAAACTGCTACAACACTTGGTTTGTGGTAAAAAGAAATAAAGAGGTGTAATACTGTTGATTGTCTTTTTGTATTGTGTAACAAAAATACATGATAAAAAATTAATTAAATTGAGTTGAATTGATAAATGTCAGATTGTTTCATCATGCAAAATAGATTTTGAATTTAAGATTCAAAATCTAAACAGAATGTTAGGATCGCACGAGGGTGAAATGAGAATACAAATGTCTCATACAAATTGCTCACTCCCAGCTGTGTTTTTCAGGTGTTATTTGTTTTAGGAAACACCAAAAGGCCTGTCAGAGATAATGAAGCAAAATGTAAATATGGGAAGTTTTCCTATTTGTAAAATGCTGGCTTGGTAGGTATGGAAGGTCAAAAGGTAGAATAAAAAAAAGATGCTTTCAGATTTATCTGTATTAGTGTAGACAAGGTGCGATATATGAACCTGTCAACATGATGAACAGTCTGTGCTTGTGGTCGAGCAGTCGAAAAGTGACCCCTTGTTTTAGGTGAAGTGAGGAGGAGTGATTTTAATGCATCTTTTCAAGGCGGTTAAACATGCTGAGTACCGTCTTTTTGCTGCCGTGGTTCCAATTCTGGAAAACGCTACAACAGACAGTTGCTCTCTGATTTGTTGAAGTACAAAACATCTCACAGCTGGGATTTGTCAAGAATAACTTCTTGTGTTTTCTCTCTGTTAAGATATTGCAGAATGAAAAAAAAAAACTGGACACTAATAAGTGTCCAGTTATTAGCTGAACATCAGCCATTTTCCAACTCCAGGACATATTCTCTTGTGTATGTTAAAAGTGCTCTGTTAAGTTATTTAGTTAGCCTCCCTGGAATTTTCTCTTTTGTGTCAAGGGCAAGTTTTTTTTTTTCTTTTGCTCATGACTGCTTTATCGCCACTAATTAGTAATTATTCCAGGTTTGTGCGACGTGTCTAAATTTTGGATTCTGTATGTATATTATCACCTAATCATCACTAGTGAGTGATTCTTCAAACTCTCATTAGAACTTTAAAGGATTTTTTTGTTCTTGGCGTCAGCATTAATGGACGACAGGAGGAGATAGTAGAGAAAAAGGTGTTGGAAAAGGGAATTGTTTCAGGTCCAATGGATTGCTAATTTCAGACAGATCCAACCTGATACACAGCCAGCCATTTTCTGTCACTATTCTCTCTTTGGAGCCTTTCTTCCTAGACAAAACCCACTTTTTCTCACTAAAAATGGGAACAATTAAACAGTAAATGACTTAGACTATTGAACATTTCTTCATACATCAAAGCACTCTGCAATTGTCACACATAATCTTCACATTCAGTTCAAGTCAGTGTTGATGGAAACTAAGCATTCAGCTAAGGGACGTCAATTGTTTCTTCACTGATGATATGCTGTTGTCAGTTGAACCCTAACTTTCAGTGTTTTGTTGTCATAAGTCACCAGTCATATTTACATCAAGAATTGTGAAGCTAGTGCAGCATAAAAGGTCTTGGCCACCAAAATGGACAAAGGTGCAATATGTTTCATAACAGATAAAAGGCTAAAAAAAAAAAAAAAAAAAAGGAAAACAGCTATTTTTTTGTAATGCATTTCTTCTTGTTATCCACTAAAAGGCTAGCTCTCTCTCACTCCATTACAGTCAGGAAAGAAAATCACACACGTCTCCACACACTTGAAGTGCAACGCACACTGGCAGCATTTGACATAAAAAATATTTGTAAATTATTTTCTGTGAAAAAATGCATATTGTGAAAGTCTAGTCAGAGGCTGATATCGGCACGTAGTGACCACCTTCAAATCTGTTCTACTCAGGATTATTGTTGAAACTTCTGAATATAATGAAGTAAATGCCACAACATTTTCTCTGCCATAGTAGCTCCACATCTGCTCTGCTGTGGTAGTTTTGCTTCTATGGTTGCATTTTGCCATGGTTTCTTATATCTAGAACTACATCCTCTGTTTTATAAAGGTAGTGACAAACTAAAATGTTGCCTGGTGATCAATTTGTCATGAGATTGGCTATACTGATGAGAAATATGGTGGAGGAATGGAATTCCAAGCTAATATTTTGAATTTGTTTAAAAGATTTAAATAGCCAGCAATTCACTGAATATTTAATTAATTTGAATGTAATGAGCATTTTTTTATTTTTCCTATATTAGGGTATGCCCTTTGGTGGCATAAATGGAGAAATGCATTTGACTAAAATCCACAGATGTGTTCTACTTCAGTGAACTAGTGTGAGATGATTCCAGTGTGTATTAGAAGTGTTGAAAGGCGTGCAACTGTCATGGTGACTTTTCCCATTCACCTTTCTGTTTTTCTCTGACTTAATTTTTAAACACCTGACAGCAGAAAAGGTTTAACTTTGAGTATTCACTCAGTAAAAGCGTCAACTCTGAAAAGTGTTGTCTGCATGACCTTAGATATTATTACTGATTAGATTTGATGAAGTAGGCCATCAAGGATAAGCACAATTTTTTGTCCTAAAGATGAATCAATGCCTCTAAGTCTGTGATGTGAATATTTTCTGCCATCTCCAAGTTGAGAGCTCGCTGCTTCAAGGAGAGCTATTATGAAGGCGCTCAGAAAAGAAATGTATTTATATAACCCAATCAAAGTGGTTTAGACATCTTATAGGGATGTTTTTGCAACATCCCCAAGCAGAGGTGATCCTGGCATGTCCCACACAGACGAGGCTTTAGGGCAGATCAAGGACTTGCTAAAGATTACGAATCAAAATTGGCTTGGGAAAGCCCAGGAATCCCTGTGGAAAATAGTAGTTGTGGAGAGGAAGATGCGAGTTTTCTGCTCATGCTGCTGATTTCATTGCCTGATGCAGCAAGCATGTATCCAGATTAGTTACAATATGTCTTCAGGACAGCAAAGTCAAAGTTATTCCCATATAAAATAGTTCTGTCATGCGGAATGGGTCAAAATTTCAGCAAACTATTAAAAAGCTTGTGGAAGGACACCCAAAACAATACTTCTAAAATGTTTATAAGGCAATACTATAAAATACTAAGCACATTTATTTAAAAGTCTCTTCAATTTTCCCCTCTCATTTTTGTGGCTCTAGGGAAATAAATAATCTCGCTAACTGGCCTAAAACAGGAAAAGTCAGATTTAAGTTCAGAAAGTGGAGGGAAAATTTTTTTGTCTGTTTTCAATGTAGACAAAGGTCATGGGCAATTAGAGAGTTTTATTTTGAATTAGTTTCCGTTTAATGGCAGAAATCAGTAATCAAATCTAGCCATCGAGGTAAAATTTTTAAATTTGGTGTAACCAAAAACAATGTCAACAGAAGAGCATTTAAATAATACATTTGCTATAGATTAACATGATTTATGAATCAACAAATCTTTCAGAAGTAACTGTTTTAAGAAGTAAGTGTCTTAAAGTAGTTTAAAGTCTTCTCCAGAAACTTAAATGGGACTTTTAGGTTGATGTGACACTTCCATCTGGACTATGGCTTGTTATTTGGAAAATAAGCTCAGACATAAACAAAATTTTTACATGCTACAGCCATATTCTTATTTTAAACACACAATGTGCTCCCACTGAATACACCAATTCAGTCTTTTGATGACAAAAGACTGAATTGGTGTATTTCTTTGAGAGCTGGCTGGTCAAATAATAACCACATAGTTTTATGGATGCTTTTCTGCAAATGAAACCCTAACAAACCATGTAATTTTTTAGTCGAATGAAGACCAGACTCCCTATTAGCATGCCTTGTGTCCACCCTGCCATCCTAGACCTGTTTGATGTACATTTTACGACAGCTGCTTGAAGAGGAGGATTTCAATTCATAATGTCATACAGTGTCAAAGCGAGTGGAAATGGTTCTTGTGAGGGTGTGTGTGATGTGTGTGTATCTCTCCCTTTACATTTCACTGTTGGGTTCTTATTGGCTCCAGAGGGAGCTAAGCAATGTTTATGTAAATAAGGCTTCATTTGAACATATGCCCTAAACAATTACCTTGAAAAACCTATTCAGCAGCAAAAGAGACTACAATGTTTAGAGTGAGTCATGTTGTAAGCTACAAATATCAGGCCACTTATGAAGGAGCAGAAACAAGCAGAGCCAACTAGAGGGCTATTTGGCATGGCAGTCTGAGCATCTAATTGCCACTTTTAATTAAAATCATAATTATGAGTGATTGAGGATCAGTATCAAAAAGCTCTCAGCAGAAAATATGGACATTCATTAAGTCTTTGTCCTGTTAGCGACAAAGTGAAAAAGTCTTGAATTAAAAGGTAGAAAATGTTTACCATAAAAGCCCAGAGACAGCTGCTAAATAATGAGTAGTTAGTGTTTCACAGTCAACACCTGTAATGCCCCACCACCTCACATTTATAAAGGCTAATGGCCATACACTTACATGCTCACCAACTTGGCCAAAAGGCCCTGGAGGAACAGATTGAGAGAGCGCAGGTAAGTGCTATGCTAAAGTCCTGTATGACTGCGCCGTTCCTGCTGACCGTTGCAAAGTGCTCCTGCTGATCACGGCTAATGTCCTCCATCACTGCACACACTCAGCGCTTTGGAGATGGCATGTAAGCAAGTGTGTGTTGGGGAGAAAGGTGGATAATTTGGACAGATGGGTGAGAGGGGATGATGAGAGGGAGGAGAGGAAGGAGGGGGAAAAGACAGTTGGCATCGGTATTAAAACCCTTTCAAGCTTTTATTGGCATTTCATTTAACTAATGAATTAATTAGTGCCTCATAGCATAATAACCTCTGCTTGATATGTGAACTGGTTCCCCATAGGAGAGGTGCTGTCTGTGATCTGTTGCTCCAGTTGTTTTTCCTTTGCTTACTTCTTGTCAGCTTTTTTTGCTTTGCTTTCTATTTTAGTATATTTTCACTCTGGTTACAAAGTTTTCTAACCGTTTGTGTGTGCTTCGTTATATAACTTCTGAAAAAAGTTGCTGTTTGAGGTGATGTAACCTGCAAGTCTCTCAGCAACAACACAGCATGCCCTGAGGCAGATGCTAGGTGTGCAAACATCCTAAACATCACCCATATATAGTTGTATTTTTGATTCTAGATTGTTATAAAGATGGTGGTTGATCTGTATAAGCTTTACTGATAAACAAATCCATGTTTTGTTTTTCATGTTTGTAAAACAATGCTCGCCTCTATAATTCTGTCTAAGAATACCGATATACTAAAAGGGAAAAGAATAATTTCTCTACGTTGATATTCTGTTTTGTACTTATCTTAGCAAATTAGTCTGAGCTTGTTTCTCTTTTAAAGACAAAAGAGAAATGACTATCCTTCCCCTTATTCATAAAAAGTCAGCATTTATATCATGCTTACATGAACTATAAACAGTGTTCACTGATACATTCAACATTTTTTCAACAGATGCGACATATTAGTTTAAGCTCTACAGGAGGATCTTAATTTTATTTTTGGCCACTCCTGTCCAGCTACAACTCCTGTCTGCAGAGGGGAGGACGCACTTAGAAACGTCAATCTAAAGGAAGTTCAAAACAGCGTAGCCATTAATGTTCAACATCATCCAAACGTTTTCTGTCAAATCTGGTCTAATTATAACCAAAATTCACAACTGAAAGATAACTGCTGCATTTATCAGCAGAGGACAGAGTTGAGGGAGGTCTGTCTGCAGGTGAAACTGGATTGGAGAACAAACCCCAGACTGGCTGCACCTGAGGTGTGTTCCTCTAGTAACAGACCTGGTACCGTTTACTTATATCAAAGAGATGGAGGGCTGCCTGACCCAGAATGGAGCGACAAATTTAGGCTGGATATTTTCCCCTCTCTGCCAGCAGCACACCGAGCTTTTTATGGAGCAGCTTTATGAACACATAGTCAAATGTTGCGTCAGTCACAGTGTAGCTGATACAACTTGGACTCAGACACTAGGGTATGCTTACTAATTGCAAGGGCAATTATGCATAAAATAATAATAATAAAAAGGTTTATGTAGCATTAGTATTAGACTACGTTTTTATTCCCAAAAAGGCCTATTTTGGAGAAACGAAATCTTATTGGAGAAATTAAAACATATCTCTCTTCATTTTTTTCCAAGGTCACCAGTGCATTTTAGTCTATCATTTTAAAGTGTTATTGTTAACCTTCCAAGATCAAGTGCCCCAGTATCTTTCTGACTTGTTTTAAATTCACACTTCTGTGGGTCTGTGGTCATCTAACCAGAGAATATAAGGAGATCCATCCTCAGACCAGAGTTAAAACCCCAGGGGAATTTGTACTGTTAAAGGAGCCTTTCTCCAACAGTGGAATTAATTTCCCTCTCTTTTTAACACAGTCTTTATTTCTTTACAAAGAAGAAGTATACCTTTTAAATCAGATATATAGAGCTTTATACAATTGATTTGCTTAATGTCTTCTTTACAGCCTCACGTCTTTGATGTTATCTTGATGCATTTTATTATTTTTATTCTACATCACTTGTGTGCTTTATATCAGAGAAATTTGCTATCGTAAAAAAGTTACCTATTTAGGCTGATATACATCTGTGTATATCTAGCTATGATCATCCACTTCATTTGTTATTATCTGTCAAAGCACAGAGTATTTCTTGTATGACTTTCATACCCACTGCAGACTACAATGAATATTCTTAATTCTAAATTTATCCTTTCACAGATTGAGGTTGTAAAATGCAACACATTACTAGGGAGTTTCTTACTTAAGAACGTAATCTAAAAATATTGATGCAAGCCTAATCAAAGTATTTTTTGCTTGCAAATATGCAATTAAAATGAGAAATGTGGCTTTATGAATAAAAAATAATGGTCACCTGTTTTATTAGGGAAGCACTCTGATAGCCAGCTTTATTGATCACTCTGGGGAAAAAAAAATTCGCAGAAGTTGTTACTCTGGTATCCTGCAAACATTACATATTCACGGTCGCTAATGTTATAGCTAATTTATCAGTTTACCCCTTCTAAAAATGCTTATAACATATATAGCTGTCAATTTTTATAGTTCAAACTCCCAATATAATTTAATGTGCACTAAGTGGAAACCAACTCAGCTAACATGTACGAGCTTCCTTATTTCTGCTCTTAGGGGGACACAACCAATCAGTGTCAAGTAAAATAAAAGTAGCTTCTTCAAATAATTTCAAGCCACTTTCCACAAAAAATGGAGGATATGTGATTCAGAGAACATTGAACTGCACATAGGCACGGTTAAACTCTATTTAAAATGTGAAGACAGCCTCAGTTGATTTAAAAATTTCATCATGAAAGGTCCAAACATCTTCAAAGTTTTTGAAGTTGCATGAAGTACACATCAGAACTTTATGGTAAACTTTGCGATAATTGATTACTGACAGCACCAGGCCAGTGCAGTCATGGAATCTTCACATGTATTGACAGGGAAGGTGCAAATAATCCATTTAAGCAATTCAAACATGTGCCAAAATTAAAATCTACATTCAGATTATCACTCCATGTTTTAAAGCCCTTTCTGTCAAGATTCACAGTTGTGTTTAAGTTCTCCCTCATGTTTGCATTTACATCTAGCTATTTTTTAGCTCTTTTTGTTGAATTTTTTAAGTTCTTCTTCTGTCTTTGTGTGTCTTTGGTTTATTTGTAGTGTCAGCCTTTAGCTTTTGGTTAAATGCATCCTCTGTGTTTCCATTCAAATTTTCCTGTAATCAGTCTTTCATCCTTCCCACAGTTCCCTGCTGTTCTGCCTTCTGTTGCTTGTACTCACCTGGCGTCCATGTTACTCATTAGATCTCCACATTATTTCAGCTGCTTGGTTCTTTGTCTCACTGCTGCTCTGGTCCTGGGTCCCACGCTGTTTTTCCTTTAGTCTCTGTAAGTTTCAAACTTTAAATCCTGCATTCAACTCCCCACCATGCATCTGAAAACATCCTGCTGCCATTTTGGTCCTTCTCAACTGCCTTCAAACACGAGACTTTCTGGTGAGAAAAAATACAGAAGTGTTGACATTGATATTTGTAAAATGTTTATGTAACAGCTTTGATTTTTTGTTGAAGAAGGATGCACACTGATAATGCAAATCAAAGAAAACATTTACTGTTCTGTAATCATTTTTTGTCTGTTTGTCCATCCAGCCTTTATCTAGCTCATACTAGATAAAGACTGGAAGGACCTGTTAAGACCTTCAGAGGGTAAACCAAAAATATAATTTATTCACAACCAGTTCTGCTTTCATAATGTTTTATTACCATTAGAAAGATGCCTGCCTCATTTCCACTTCTTGGTTTAATGTGATTTACTTAAGATTTATGTGTTATTTCAGAACAACCCAAGTAGACACTGGGAGATTTTTCATATAAAACCAACTTTTACCTACTTATTAATTTATTTTAATTTAAATTAAAAATGTATGTATTTTAGATTAATGGGTTTTATTTTTCTGCTGACATTCTTGACAGAATATTGCTTAGCTTTCAGCCTGCAGCAACGCCTCTTCCTCCAGACTGTGGGCATGCCAACCACCATCAGTACTGATTATAGAGGAGTGCTTCAGTCAACCTCTTCAAATAATCCAACCCAAACTTTACAAAGTTAGATCTGTGTGTTGAGTGACACACGAGCTAACAAAAGACTTACTCATGCACGCTCGTGGCAGGCGCAGCAGATGGCCAACCTCTCGTTTTGCACATCACCTCAGGACAGATGTTTGTCTGTGTGGTCATTAGTGATCACAGCATCAGATAATCACCTGGAGACACACTAGCACATAAACACACACTCACACACAATTAGTGTTTGATAATTACAGGATGCTCGATGAACCATCTGGAACACAAACTAAGGCAGAGATGAACTGACTTGCTCAAAAGAAAATCATAGTCCCAAAAATCTGATGGCATCAAGAATATGTTTGAAATTAAGTAATCGACTGAAATTGAGTAAGAAAAAATTCTGAAGAGCTTTTGTGTTCTTTTATTTTCTTGAAGCCACTCGTCCCTGTACTCTGAACTGTATAAATGTTTTTTGTTCCTTTTCTATCAAACTATCGTTTGCAGTTATCATCTATAATTTTCCACTTCCATTTCTCTAGCCAAAACCTTTGCTCTCACTTCTTTCTTCTGACACCTCTCTCACTGCTCTCTCCTTTTGCTTTTCATCTCATCTCTGAAGCCCATTCATTTTTTAGCAGGTCAAAGGTGCAGCTGTTTAGGCCTTTGAATCATCTGTGTGTGTGTGTGCATACAGTGCGGCTGTTTGGGTGTGGGTGAGGAGACTAATATTGAAGTAGCAATATTGCAGAAAAGTCCTTGAAGGAATGAAAGGGAAGGCAGGATGTGCTTTATTTGATGGTCAGTTTTTCCCGCTCTTCAATAACCTCAATTTCCACATCTCCATTCTACTCCTTCTTCTTCCTCTTTTCGGTCCATCTGGATTCACGCCTTCACATAGTAACGGTTGTGGAGATTACATTTATAGCTCCATTAACCACAGCTTGCATATTTTGATGGGCTTTCATGCACGCCCAGGTGTGTGCGTTGCGCATATTTGCTCCTGTGTGTTTCCAGTGCCCGCGTATCTCACCGCTGACACCCAGGCCAGGGTTAAGAGCAGCTCAGACAAATTAATTATCTCTTCTCTGGAGGAGAGATGACTCACAGTGCCTTCTGGCAGAGCAGGAGCCCAGGAAATACTCCCAGCCTATCAGAGACCGAGTGGGCTCCTTCTGAATAAAGCAGCTTGGATTTCTTTCCCGGCTCAATCTTCACATCACATTTTTCTTCCACTTTGGATGTGCATGAGGATTATTTATAAAAATGAATGTGTCTGAGAGAAGTTGAGCAGGCACTGCATTTATAGATCAAAGCGGTGAAGGAATTTTAATGCATATGAACAAGTTTTACTTCTCTGAGACCGAGTTCGTTGACATAAGATCAAGGCTTTTATGTTTTGCATTGCTGTGCCTTGGATAGAATAGGCCGTTGTAGCAAGTATTACTGGATGCAGGAAAACTCTCACACAGGTAACATTAAGTCGGTCCAAATAAATGGAAATGACTTATTTACTAAATGTGGAACTCTCATATCCACTACTAAACCATTGAATGCTGCATATTTTCAGTTTAAGTTGCTCTGCAATGCTGAAATTATGTAAATAAGAAGCCTTCACCTATGCTCCACTGCAGTAAAATGTACTTAACCTCAACACAAATGTCATATCAATAACAAAATAAACATTTACATAATACACTGTTAAGCTGTATAGAAGCTCAGTCTGCACTGATGAAGATTTGGTCACAATGGTATGCTTAATGTAGGGAATATCTACTTTCTTATCAATTTAGCTAATTCTTTCTGTCTCTGTGTGTCTCTCTCCACATAGGTTAAAACAATAATAATGAGCTAATTATTATATGAAGAATTGTGAGACTTTGGGTCACTCATAGATAATACAAACATAGAACGTTCCTCTTCTGTCATTACCAGGTGTGATCATGACAGCAAAAGTAATGACAGAGCAAAACATTGTGAATTTTATATTTAATTTGAATGCCCATCCACTATACAACACAGGGAGGCATCAACACACATATTTCATTTATGACATAGGACTTGATGTTCCACAAAATGATTTTCATTTCCCCACATTAAGGTGAACCAAAATTCATGGCATTGCAAGAAACCATGAGGTAGCGTTTTAATAAATTGAAAATAGCTTTATAAAATCTCATTTCAAGAAATCATAACATAATCTTTTAAGTTTTAGGACAGTTTTATAAACTAGTCTGATATCATGCTATATACTTAATGCATTAAGAAGTTAAATTATTAGATAAACACATAAAATCTTCCTGAATAAGAGGTTCTTTCAAATTTATAAATTTATTTATTATAGGGGATTTTGCTGAATCATGAAGTAAAGCTTTTATGTTTCTGCTGCTTCAGCCGTTTCTTGTACTTGGGATGCTCCATATTCCCTTCTGACCCCTAACCAACTTCCCTCAGTAAAAATAGGTGCTGCGAAAGTCAAAGTGAGGTTCAAGGATTCACAGCGATAAAATGGGCATGACAGAACGGTTACGGTTTTAAATCTCTTTGCATCTAAGTCAATATTATTTACTTAATTTAACACTGAAGGGGAAAACAAAAATAGCACAAGCTGAGCAGAATTATATGTTGCGTTATGATATTGCATGTATTACCATGTACACTCGGTCTAGCATGCACTCATTTTTATGTGTCAAAGCAGATAGGACCTACTAGGACATTCTGATCGCAAAGGGCTGGTCATGCATCAGTAGAAATAAATCAAATTATACAATTTTTTTACCTCCACCAACCTCGAGAGCCGCGATAACACTAATAATTCATGCTGTTTGCTTCCACCAGTCTTCATATTACTCGCCATGGTAAAAACAACCTGCTGCAATTACCATGAGATGCAGCGCTCCTATGTTTAGCAGATTGAAGATGCCAAGAGCTCAGCTTAGGTTAGGACTGTGCAGAAATGTCCTGGCTGCATTCTGCCAGGATGGCAGGATCGCAGCGGTCTGCAAGCAGCCTCCAGCTACCAGCCACCAGTCCTTGGCAAACTCTTTTTATATGGGCAGGGTGCCTGACTCTGCTGTCTGTTTGTGTATGTGTGTTTGCAGTGATTGCATTTCTGCGTTTCTTGCTCAAGTCTGCTTGGTGGCCTTCTTACCCTTGCTGTGAGGTATATTCTTAACCCTGTGGTACAGGATTAGTCATAACAGAGAATGGGAAGACATAGAAACAGCAGGAGGGAAGGGGGAAAAAAAGGGAGAGAAATAGCACAAAGATGAGAAGCAATGTGTGGGTGGATTGTGAGCAAAAGCATATGCATGGCATGGGTACTCATCAGTTTACCCGAGATTCCCTACTTTTCCACTTCCGCAAAACCCAGAGGCATGGAGGATAAACACAAAGTCTGTAAGATTCTGCTTTTGTCTGCTTCTTTTCGTTTAACAAATAATATAATTCTACATATGGAACACTTCTCCCGTCTAAAGAGAAACAGGAAAAAAAATATTGTAGCATTTTGACCTTCATGTATTATGTTGTAGCAGCTAAGTGCTTTTCATGTAAAAGTGCCAAAATCCCTTCCTTAGTTTTTATGTAATTTGTTGTCATACAACCACAATCTTTACATTCAGCTCCCCTGAGTCAATACTTTTTACAACATTCATCAGCGTAAATACACTGTAGGTGTTTCAGTGTAACTATAGCATCTGAAAGCTATAAATGTGAAAGAAAAATATTAACGTCTGTCTATTCTTATTTGCAAAAGTATTAAAAATTTAGTGAGATTAGTGAACATAATTTCTTTTTATAACAAAAACACACTTGGTAGTTTTCCACTACTGTACAGATATTAATAGTGGGACAAATATTAAAATAGCAGTAAAGCAGAATTTTGAAAGACAAAAAAAAAAATGTTTAAAATCTACTGGCATAATTTGATTGGTTAAAATATAAAGTGAATTTTGTTCTTAATCATAAGCTAAAAATTGTCAAGGCAAAAATGATGAAGGGGAAAGGTGGAAAATGTTGGAATCTGACCTCAAAATTTTATATGGCCGCCTTGCCTTTAAGAGTTAGAGATAACCACAAAAAAATATGACTTGCATGTCCATAAATCGTTCACACACACACACACATACAGAGGTGCAGTGCCCTTTTCTGAACACGTTGCTAATGCATTTGGTTATACAGAATATAAAGAAATTATTAACTTGTATTAAGAGGAGTTGGTACTTTTGTCACATATGACCCAGCTGGTTTTAAAACCTGACTAGATTTATCCTGTTGTAAATCTTTACTCAACAATTTTTATGTCAGATGGTAGACCAGTCTTCTCTGTGTGCCAGAAAACTAAACCTATCTTAAACCTACATCCAGGAACAAGGTATTTTCAGTATGTGGCTCTATTTGTCTGGAACTAGTTGCTGAATATTTTGGCTCTATAAACACTTTCAATGAATTTTCAGAGGTATCATATTAACTTCAAGTCAGGACAGCTAGTGTGTATGTTTTTGAAAAAGTAGAAGTTACTCCTTTTACAGGATGATGAAAGAAAAATCTTTGAGCTTTGCATGCATAGCTGAATGTGGGTGAGAGTTTGCGTTTATGCAGCGGCATGTGAAAAACAGCAGCGTGTGATTTATGTAAATGAGTGTCACCGGCCGAGAAAGGAGGAGGAGGCAGAATTCCCAGGCCTGATGAGTGGCTTAATGATTCATCAGCCCAGGCTGAGGCAGGCATCAATAATGGATGACAGAGTGGGTCATGCAGGATTGCTCGCCCCTTGATTAAAGCGCTCCACCGCTAAACGCCTCACTTCCCCCCTGTTCTTACCTTCTTTCCATGGGGATAAATACAGGAGATGTGCTGCACACGCACGCCGTTGCACGCCTGCACATCTGGTCACACACACGCCTCTTCCTCAATCTCTGCTTGTGCAGCCTAATGTCATCTCACCTCTCACATGCTTAATAGGCTCTCATCCCTTCCTCATCTCCTTACCCTGTTTCTTCAACCTTAATCCAATCTTATTAAACGTGAGACAGCAATAGAGGAGTAAAGAGAGCAGCAAAAGTGGGTAAGGAGAACATCAAATGCATTTGGTCTAAACGGAGAAGGAACCTTTCTCCTTGGAGACAAGACAGAAACACAAATGTTCATGGCCTCCTCTTCTCCCACAGACTGGAAAGAGTCATTCCTCCCCTGTGTCGAGCTGTAAGCTATATGTGGCTGTTAGTGCGACAGGACAAATCTCTGTCTATTAGGAGATATAAACCTCTAAACCCTGAGCTACACAGTCATACATACTAATGCTGCCATGCAGACGCTTGGCAAGAAGTTAGAATGATGTTAAAGGATCCAGGAAAAGAAAGGGTTGTAAGGAACAGAGGAAGATTTAGATCTGAGAAAATCTGCGCACAGCACAAGATCCTATCCACCACAGAGTAGCAGAACAGCAGGAAAGCAAAAAAAATTAAAAAAAAAGGCCCTACGAAGTTGGACAAAATTCATAGAGTCTGCGTATGTGTGCCTGCAAACAGTTAATTTCTTCTTCAGAAGTGTTATTAGTCATCCATGCACTTGTGTAATCTGCCTGGAACAAGATCACTCACCTTTATTGGACACACTTGTGTTATCCCCCTGATATAGCACAAATGAACCACACAAAGAGAACAAGCACACAGGCACAAATGCTCACCCGCAACGCACCCGAAGGCTTCAAAAGAATCTGCAATCATAAAAGCTTGAAAGGGAGCAATCATTCTTCAATTCAGTGGCATCAGCAACCCATCGCTCGCTCTCATCCGTCCTCGCCCCTCGTCTGTTAGTTTCCTAGTTACTGGGACTTATATGAGCTGTAACAGAACTGTGTGTAATATTCGTTTATATTAGATCTGCTCTTGAAAGCTGTAGCTGTCACAAACTGATTACCTTTACTGCTTAACCTGTCTTTTACTCTAATCTCATAAAGCTCAAACTGTGCTGTGTACCTATAGTTACCTTGCTCACTTTAGTTCTGCTTTAGAAACTAACTTTGTAATTGTGGGGAGAAGGCGATCAATATTTTGTTTAATATTTAGTCTGCATTATTATTTTAATAGAGAATTAAAAAGAAATGAAAACTCAGGTGTTTTTAGACTCGAATAAAGGGAGCTCCCTGCTGAAGAAACTAAAGTGGGTACATTTAAATCATAGAAAACCCAAAGTGTTAAATATAGCTGTGTTCTGGAAACATGACCACATAAGCAAAGCTACTTAAAGACGTTCTCACTACATTCAATAGTTGTTTGCTTCCAACACCCACTGTAGCTAATGCTAAATAAATTAACTTTTTGTTGAATGTCTTGCAGCTTCCTTGTTCAACATTCCCTCTCTTAACAGATTGTACTGTTAGCATTGTACCTGAAGATCGATCTATACAGGGGAAAGCATCCGAAATAATAACACGAGACATTTTACCTGATCCAGTTAGATGTGACAAGATCTGTGACTACATTTTAAATATCATGTTGTCAAAAGGATACTAAAATAGCTACCAGAATCCTGTCCAATAATGGCATGCAGAAACGCATCCTATGTCTGTTAGTGAGAAAAAGTAAAATAATTTAAAATATTTCTACTGCTAAAACTAATGGCAATAATTATAGCATTAGTATTAACTGGGACGAACTACAGTTCAAGTTTTAGGTATGTTCTTACTAGACACCAGTTGAACAAACAAATTAAAATATGTCCAGAACTGCTGTGGATAAATTTTCACTTACTTCATTTTCAATAGCTTTGTTTTTACATAGAGAAATCACATGTAATCACTGTATCACGATAGGATACAGTAGAAAAATCTCGACATATTTAATTGGCAGCATCACCCTGCCATTAATCACACTTCTAACTGTTTTCTTCATAAAATAAGTGACTGCAGCATCTATTTGTGAACAACTCAAAGTTCTGAGAAATGCATTGTGATGGGCTTGTTTTGCTCTTCACAGGTAGCCTCGTCACTAAAGAAAATGATTTTCAAAAACTAATGATTTTCTGAACTGTATCTGGAACAAAGTTGAATTGGTTTGATGAAAGGTTTGATGTCATTCTAAGATTTAAGTACCAATACTGAAATGGACCGCAGTGAAAGAGATAATTGGTTTGAGCTAGTTATAATCTCAGCTCCTAATGGAAACATATAAAAGAGAAATGGACTCGAGAATATTGGGAAAGCCCTAATGTAAACTTAAGTGGGTAACAGTGAGCTGAAGAAAAGTGCTAGTAACTTTAAAAAGTAGCTGCTGCTCAGCAAAAAGATAACGCCAAGTCATTTCAAATTTAGGTTATTTTGTTATTCTGGGTAGAAGAAGAAGCAGATCCATACGTCTTGTAGAAAAGTTTACAACAATATTAATATAAAACTTTTTTTTAGATATTGTGTTGTATCTTAAACGTCAGTGTATTTTATGGTCCATGTCTTTAAATTGTTAAATAATTATGCAACATAAATACATATGACCAGCTCGTCTATATTTCCACCAATATAGACAAATATACAGTTTTTTTATGAGGAAAGTGTTTATAGGTTGATTTCCATGAAATTTTAAACTACATGGGCTTTTTGCATGTGACTAAAATGTTCCATGTCCTTCTGATCGGTTTAGAGCTCCTTCTTCCATACAGTTGAATGTGACATTTTTAAACATACTTTCTTGTCTTTCTCCCATAAAGTTTGAATTTGTATAGCATCCAACTACTAATATAATCTAACCTGTGGTTCTCTGAAACCACAGGTTAGATTATAACCTGTGGTTATAATCTAACCTGTGTCTCTGACAAGATGGATCTTGTCTCTGACAAGATCCATCTTGTCAGAGACACAGACAAGATGGATCTCTTGTCTGTATCTCTGGTAAATGCTCTTCTGATAAAACCAAACAGTTTAACAAACAAGTCTTGGCATATTTGCAGTTGGTGAAGTTTGAAGTTGTTCTCAACATCATCACTGATCTGTCAACTGTGTTCCTTGAACTTCGTGATGCTGTATGTCCACTAATGTTTCCTAGCAAATCTCCAAGGCCTTCACAGAAGGTAGTTTGCTACATTAAATTTTATTAGGCGTCTCAGGGTAAAGAAATACTTTTATGTAAAATTTTTTGAAACAATCCATTTCTTTCACACAATACAGAGTTCCTTTGTGTTACTCCAGTAACCCCAGTAAAACACAGCGAAACACACTTCAACAAAACATGGAGCAGAAATTAGCATTTTTGTAAAATTGGGAAATAAAATGAATTAAAGTCAGAGTCATGTTACAGCCTCTCATTAAGGTAGCACTTGAAGAGCTTAATGTTTCCTGAAAAGTTTGCAAACTAGTACTGCAGCCTTTTTCAATGCAATTTGTCAGATAAGACTTTCTGAAACTGTCTTTGAGCTGCTTTTCTGGACAAACGGGAGAATGAGGTAGCTCAACAATGCTGTAAATCCTGTAACAGTATGTACGCAGGGTTTTCAATTGTGTCTGTAATTTAAATGTCAAGAGTGAATGCTCCATATACCTCTTTTTTATCTGCCAGCTGGGAGAGAACACGTTTAATACTTGAAGTGACATTTACCATGAACGAAGAGCGGCTCGATAGGCACTCAGATGGAAGGACACATAACTGACAAGTACTTTTAGAGCTCTAAAGAGAAAAGTTGATACAAATCAGAAAATGGGAGGAATCAGCAACATTATAAAAAGGTAAAAGTGGTAGAAAAAAAACACCTGAGGGAATGGGAGGTTTTGTGATGGGAAAGACCAAAAGTGAAAGGATAATAGATGATCAAATACTACTAATCTGTTCATCGAAGATTCTTCTTACACATTCAGCCCTTAACAGAATTTGTGTTAAGTCAGGGCAAAAGGTGGACTCCTTGCTGTAAGCTTCAGAAAATGCAGTAAAAGGCACAAAGTTCAACCCAACTTACATTAGTCCTACCATACTTCAGTGAATAAGTGACAGGAACTTAAACTTTAAAGAGAAAACAGAGGCCGCAGCCAGAGCAAGGTCACAGTTGAGTTGCCGTGGGATTTGCACAAACACATTCTTTCTTTCATAAATCTATTCAGCACATTTCTTCTAGTAAATTAAAATGTCTTCAGATATCTTTAAGCTATTCCCATTAAAATAACTTAACTTGTCCTACTTAGGCCAAACAGTCAGCTCAAATTGTGTTCAGTATGGTAGGAGCATGGGGACAGGAGAGAGCAGGGCATGTATGTCGAGTGGTGGGCATATTTTAAATGTGTCACAGGGTAGTTCAGTTGTCCAGTGCATGATTAACTCCGAGAAAACAAGTTAGCCCTATTGAGTTGAGAGGAGAAAGAGAGGGGGATGAAGGCAGCGATGGGTGGTGAGATCGGCACAGTGGCTCCTACGGCCTTGCAGTGTGATGGACGGGGAATTAAATTTTGATTGCCTGCTGAGTGATCGTTTGGTCAGGCCTTGCGACAAATCCTAGATTTATGACTTCGGCTAGAAAGCGGTGCAGTTTATCGATGCTCCTGGCTTTCTGTTGTCGCCTCCAAACAAAAGCAGTCTCATTATTTTTGATGAGTATTCAGTAGTTATTCTCATTTTCTTTTGTATTTGAATGCAATATGCTGCATATTAAACAGTGCTGAGCTGCTTTTTGATTCTTAATTGAAACTATGCAATGTATTAAATGCATCCAGATTTGATTTATAACCCCACATAACTTGGTTTAATTAAAAATAAATGCAATAGTTAGCATGCAGTGTGTGAAGCTGCTGTCACACTGTTTCTTGTCATTTATGTTGTAACCACTAAAAATGCTTTATACGTGGATCTAAAAAGGAGGAAAAAAGAAAATTTTTTGAACCATCCGGTCCTGTCACATTTCTGAAGTATGTTTTGATTGTATTGCACAACAATTTTGTATACTGCATGTGTACTGGGATGAAGGATGCCAATGTCAAATTTTTAACCACACCCCTAGACTATTAATCCCTAGCTAATTGTTTATTACATTTGGGTTCCAAGCAACAGCGTAAATTATTTACCCATGAGATTATCATTGCTGTATCTACACTGGAGCTGAAAATAAAATGCCTGACTTCGCAAAAATCATGGCAAACAGCTTGAAATATTTATCTCAGTGGCCAATGTTTAGAAAGAAAGTTTGAAATTCTGAAAACTGTAATGCATCTGTCTACTCAGCAACATCTTCACATTTTGAATCTATAAATAAAACAAGATGTTTCTGATGCATGGCTGTTCAAATGTTAACATTACACTTTGTTACCAGTGATACTGGCATCATAAAAGCAGCTTTGACAAAGTGAAGTTAGAAAAAGGTATGCCACTATAATATAAATATAAATAGTATTAATTTGCTGATTAAGAGCTACCACTTAAGATATCCTCTCCAACCTGCAAGTATCCCCTTTAATTAGCTCTACCCTAATCTGTGCAGTTTTTTATTTGTGGCTTTGTGCTCTTGAAAGAGAAGCTCAAGTGCAAACTATGGATGAAAAAAGCATCTGGAAACATAAAAACTATTTTTTGAAATACTGACTTTTATGAAATAACATGCTCATTTCAGAAATTAGCAATGGCTTAAACTGTACAGAATATTCTCCCAGGTAGCCTCCAGTCAGGAAAGTTTCAACAACTGCACTGCTGTACAGTTGTTAAAAAAACAAAGCTTAATCTGAAACCAGGACCCCATAAAGAAGTGAAACAGATAAAGAGCAGGCGGAGCAACTAGTCTATATTTACACGCTTAGGGCCCAGCCAGCTGATGAGACACAGGTGAAGCTGAGCAATGCAGAAAAAACAATTCAAATGAAATAAAAAGACACAAAGGGAGCATGAAAACACTGGAGACACACAAACAGTGGTTTTTATCTTGCAAACTTAGCCTTTATTCAGCTTTCCTTTGGAGGCAGCTGGACTCTCACTAGAATCACAATCACAACATGCTTACTGGGCAGTTGTTTGATTAATGGTCCTCAATGGCAGGTATGTTCTGATTTTGAAAAACAGCCAACAATGATGACTGTTTAAGACAGGGGTCAGCGATTCCAGTCCCTGGGTGCCAATGTCCTGCAACTTTTGGATGTATATCTTCTCCAACACTCCTGAATCAAATTAATAGTTCATGACAAGGCCTTTGTAAAACTTGATAATATGCCAAGTAGGCAGTTTTAGCCTTTTGATTCAGGTTTATTGGAGACTGTCTCTACACACAGTCTCTCAGTGCCTTAGCTGAAGAGGCCAAAAATGTGCATCGCCGCCCTGCTGGTTGACTTGTGGAACTACATCCTATAAATCCACAACACCGCTCCTTATTTTATATTTTTTTAAAAATGTATGGTAAATAAATAGCACAGTTCTTTTGTTTTACTGACCTACCAAACTGCGCCGCCCTTGTGTTTGACTGTGGAACTACATCCTTTAAACGAACAGCACCGCCCTTCTGTTAGGCCAAAGATTTGCATTTTTAAATTTCCGCTGCTCTGCTGTCGAACGGACAGAGGAAAAATACATTTATTTAGACTCCTGAACATAAATTAGACTTAATTTTAGCTTTTCTGGTTATTCTGAGTTTTGGATGCGACATTTTATTTGCTTTTTAAAAGAATAATTTTAATAATAGAGGTTCGTTTATATTAACTTCTGGATAAATTGTTGCCATTTCTTTCTTAGATTTTTTTTTTTATTATATTGTTTATTTACTTTTAACTCTTCTTCCAGTTTCTTTTTAAAGTCTGTTTGGCTGTGAACACAACAGTTTGACCTCAGTCACATGAAATACGTCTAGATTTTGCTATAATTGTTTTTTTCTTGGGATTTGGTCCTGCATCCAAAAGTTGCAGGACAGTGGCACTTCAGAAACTTGTATGAGAGATAATCATCAATCACAGAAAACACAAATGCTAGTGTCGATGCCCATCTCACTCTGTTTCTGGAAGGGACAATGATTGGTTAACAACTAGGTCTAAAGAGCTCACAGGAATGATGGTTGGGCAAGTTTGATCTCATTGTTAATGGAGCATCTGTGGGATGTGCCTGCACAAATTACAGGACTTGTAGGATCTACTGTAGGCATCATGGTGCCCTATATAGTACAAGATCAAGGGTTTACTGAGGTCCATGCATTGATAGGTCAGGTTATTTTTGGCAGCATAGGAGGATCAACATACTGATAGCGAATGATCACAATTTCTAACTTGATAGTATATTGCTGCAGAAGCGCATATAGGAGAACATATTTCATAGATGGAAAAGTACAAATACTGACAAAAAGTAAAATATTTAAAAGCTGTGTTACTTTTCTTCAGGTTGGGTTTTGTAAAGCTATGGTTTATCAACTTAATCAACTGTTAAATGTTCATTAATCTATCTCAATAAAGTTTGTTTACATTAGTACTTCATCCATTCACTTGTATCACAGTTTTTTGAAGTGCTTTGGGATTCTCTGGAAGAGTTACCATTCATCAAGCACGACCCCTTTCTCAAATATTTTCCATGAACAACTTTCCAGATGTTTCTGTGCAACACATTAGCTGGCCAGAGAAGGTAGCTTCCTCCTCAGATGACCTAAAAACTGTTTATTCTATCATCACCATCTGTCCTCAAAAACCCTTAAGAGCCTCTTAAGAAGACATGAAGACAAAAAGTGAGGAGGCCCCTGGAGAGTGAAGAAACATAGACATCTGCCTCTCACATCTTTGCTTGGAGATGCAACAAAGAAATGTAAATGAGAAGAGCAAGAAAATATGTTCACAATATAAAAATAACTCCAAAGGATAGTTATTTTTTTGTTGTGCTCTTTCCATTGTGACTTTTCAACTCATTTGACCTGGAAATGTTTCTTTTCTTGCTTTTGTGAATGATCCTCCAGTTCCTCACCCCAAAGAGATGAGGACACCTGCAGCTTCCATAGGAAACACAGGCGTACACTGCATGGTGGTCTTTTATCAAGTGGCATGACATATAAATGGCACATTTCCACTGTCACTTAAGAATGATGCTATGGGACAGAGAATTTAATAATTTGACAGTTTTGGTTTCTCCATCTGCAGATCTCTCCTCACTCACACACAAGTCCTTTTCAGGCATGAACACCAGGGACTTGCAGAGTATATGCAGAAGAAAAAGAGAATTTCTGTCTTCTCTGCAGTAGGTAGTTCCATATGCAGTCAATAAAACGAGATTCTCTGCTGGAGATGCATTCCCACAATTCTTCTGAGTGGCATCTGGGATAAGTTCACAAGAAGCTGTTGTGTTTTGTTTACTATTTGTTGAGAATGGCAGCTGAGGCTCCCCAATGATTTTTGTCTTATGCCTCCATCAACATCACATAAATCTGGACAAATTTACAATATCAGTAGGTTAGGGGAAGGCAACATTAGAACAGGGGAAACAGTGTGAAGCAGCAACTCCTATCAGCATGCACACTCACTCCTTCAATCCTCCTGAGGATTTTCAGCTGTATTCACCCATAGTCTTACTTGTCCAAATTCCAGGCTTCTCGCTTGGTAGTGCGCCATCCAATTTAACTGCAAGATGTCCAGAATGAATTCCTGGGAACTTGTGTTCATAGATGCAGCACGCTTGGAGCCTGTCACAAAAAATTTAGCTTTGCTTTGGATTTTTGATAATGGTTTTATTTAAGCTACTGTCACACTGTTCCTTCCTGTAGTATTTATGCTGGCGTAGCTGAAATCCATCTTATGCTGTGAGAAAAGAAAGAGCATGTTGTGGTGCATTTTTTTATGTGCTATTATTACTAAAGTATTTGAAGATACTATAAGTAAGAAGGCTTTTTGACTTGTATCCAGATGCTAGAATCTTTTTTTTAAAGTTTGTAGCATTGTACTTTTACCTTAGTCATTAAAAGCAACATTATGTTGCATGTCTCCATGTCTTTTTTCTTTTTTTCTCTTTTCTTTAAAAACAAAAAAAGTATATTCACCAAACTTCTTGTTATGGTCATTGAATGCACTTACTTTGACCAAATTCCTAATTGACTTAGTAAACAATCACACCCACACAGACACACAAACCCGACTAGACAGTTATAAATAAACCAGAACACTGACTGGAGGATGCATGAAGATGGATACAGATTCATCAGATGAAGGGTTGGGCAGACCGCAGAGGCGTATTACAGGCAGCCAAGGGAGATGCATTAGGGCTGCAAATATCAGCTCATTAACACTCTGCTATCCTGCTTGGCACTCCGTGTCTGAGTGCGTGCATGAGTATGCCTGCCACAGACATCTTCAGGTTGTTACAGTAACGAGCAATTTGGCCTGTGGGTCAACTGTCACTAGCTTCAAAAGAATAGCACGAAACCTTGCTGCTTTGCCAGACTCTTGTGCTGTCACAGTCTCCACTTGCTTGAATAAATGTGTCTGACAGAAAGTATCAGAGGAACGCTTTAGAGGCAGGTGGGGGTGAAACAGTAAATGTGCTTGGAGACGGTTTTGTCGTCACTTCAAATGGAGTTGTTTCTATTCATTACAGTGCTGAAGGTGGAGATAATTAAAGACTTAATTTAGCTTGATAAACAGTTGTGAATAGTTTATTGAATTGTTCTCAGAAGGCGTACTGGTAATTAGAAGTTCTGTGAATTGACAAATGTCTCTTGTTTACAGGTTGTGTTTGTCAGACTCTTCTCATATTTTTTCCTCACTCCTTTCAGCTCAGTCTTGATTTACAAGATAATGAAAGACAGATTTTCCCATCCAAAGCAATGTGACGTTATGCTGTTAGTCAAAATGTCCCTTGCTAAAGTGCCTGGTTCTGGGACAGAATTTTTTGAATGGCGATGATACATGAACAGATATGCAACCAGTGCCTATGCATCAAATAAATGGGGTCACTATATTCCATTTATTTAACAGCCAACTATTACAAAAGCTCCCTGTAAACAGCTTATATTCCAGTAGGCATTTGAATAAAAAGCTGGTAGGTGTGACTGCATCCTCACCATTTCGAAACTAACAATAAGTCTAACATTCCACCAACAGATTATTGTTAATGTGTCGAAGGAAACATTAACAATGAAAGTATTAATACTACAAAAATAAAGGGCTTGGGAGGAGCAAGCTTTTCATGACTGCTTTTGGTCAGACACTCTTGGTGAATTGACATTTAAATTGGTAGCTGTGCATTAAAATATGTTTACAGATGCAGATTCTCTTCTTCTACATCTATGCCAACACTCATAGACGTTGGCATAGATCGCATCCATACCATTCAGAACTTATGTTTTTGAATTATAATTGAACAAGTGGCAGTTAATTGTGCTCCACTAAGGTACGTGAACTTTGACAGGTACATCTTTGCAACACCTAGCATTTCTACTGCACTTGGATAGGTAATAACAACGGGGAGACAGAATTATACTTTAAATCTGACATTGTGAATTACAAGGAGATTGTGAATCTGACGTAACATGTTCTTGTAATTTGGTGCCAGATTTATTGCATTCAACACCTAAATATCTTTCACAAACAAGCAACAGGGATGTTTGATTTATAGAAAGGAAATATTTGTATCTAAGGGAAGCCTGTATCATTAATCAGCGGGAGAAAGGGGAAGGCAGCGTTTTAGGAAAAGACAGGGATACAGCTTGAAGCTGAAGTCGACCGACACACTTCGAAGTCCAGCACAAGGTATAAGTGGACTTTTTATCTGGCCCTTCTTTATTTAACAACAATAATTTTACATCACAATTCTTGCCATATGACATAAACAGAATAATAAATATTCCTAAAATCTTTGAAGCAATGGTTAATGAGAGTTTCAAACTTCTACTTGTACAACTTCCTGCCATAGCTGGCTGTGCTCCAATGTTAATGCTGGCTTGTGGAATAACAAACTGTGTTTTATTCCTGTTCTCTGGAACAACGGCTAACACACTGCAAGCCCCTCCTAGGTGTTTCTCACTTCCCAGGTTAATGAGCACTATTGAGGGCATTGGTGACAAGCTTTTACAAAAAATATATCTAAATAAAGCATACTTAAATCATATATTTAACTTTTAGATTGATACCAAATCCACATCAGGGTCTACAGAGAGACATTGCAACTGCAGTTTATTCTAAGAACAGTTTTTTCAAAAGTTGCAATGTTCATAAAGATCTTATGTTTTCTGTTCTACCCCCTGTTTTAGGAGTTTTATTCAGTGGAAGTTTCTATATTTGAGCAGAGAGAATTTGTAACCATTGGCTGTGTTCTTCCAAACTCTCGATCTGCATTTATTATGCATGCATGAGTGTTGTTCTGTCCTATTTTTCGCTGGTTCTGCTCTGTTTTGAATTTAACACTGAACCAAGAATGCAATTAAAACCCATGTTTGGGTGCTGTTAACAATTATACCATCTTATCAGTTACATCCCTGAATGTCCAAAAGCCAGCATATTTAATAAGCCTGGAGAGGCGAAAATTCACATCCTTCTAAAAAAATAGTTGTACTCACCACTTCTCTCTGAATATCTTTTTACTTGTAACGACACTCTAATGAGATTCTGTGTTTATCTAGAAATATCTTATCATGTAATTGGTGTAAATGTTGTTTTCTATTTGTCCTCCCCGCTCTCTTCATCAAATAAAACTGCTTCGCTCTTCTCAAGTCACATCTAATTTGCGTTAGGGAACGGTTTTAATGATCTTTCCCCATTCTGCGTCTCATCCAAACATCATCAAATTAAGGAGGCAAAATGCTCTCAAAATACAGTGCCGCAGTAACTATCTGTCATGTCAGACCCCAGAGCAAATCCTCACAGTTTTTCTAAGGTCGGTCCAGCAATCCATGAAAATACTGTTCAATATTTAATTACAGCCAACAAGAGAGTGTCCAGTGAGATGAGAGAAGCAATTTAACTCAAGAGTAGTTGGCTGGTGGGAGCCATGTGAATTGTTTATTTAGGCTTAATTGATTAAATCATAACAATTTATTCACTCAGTCATGTAGACTGGAAAGGAAAAGATAACTCAACCCTTTTTTTCGTCACTGATATTAGCTCAAAAGATGATTGTTAAACACTTTTGTTTTAATATAAAGCCAGGAGTTAAATGTTGTACAAAAAAGGAAAGAACGCACAATAATTGGTGATGTTTATACTTTCTTTGCTCCAAAATATTCACATACCTTCATCTACCTCAAAAACTAGCATGGCATAGCATAGTGTTTTAATGCTTCTAACATTTTACAAAACTATATTTAGCTTTCCAATCGTTGTGTTTTTTGAGCTTGTGTGGGATTGGTCTCTAACAGCTCCTTTATATTTTATATTCTTTAGAGCTATTTAAAAAAATCTGAAGATCTGATTGGATCCATTGGAATGTTATGCTATTTCGGGGTCAACGCAAAAAACGAAGTGTAGAGATTATCAACATTTTCAGGAAATACAGGAAGTAAGGGTTACATTCCTAAATAAAAACAAAAGGTTACAATTTAAATTGTGTGAGGTTTGTCAGTCAGTGTCAAATAATCTGTTTATGTAAATATGCTTCTGTGCTCTCCTGAGGTCTGTTTACTAAAACACTCATTTACCAGGTTCCTTCTTTAAAAAAAAAAAAGAAACAACCATGACAGAACAGAATTAATAGTAATATTTTATATGCAGGATTCGGGGCATAAGGCCTGTAGTTACATTCTTACTTTTAAAAGTGGTGTTTTGTGGCATTGATGACATCACGTTAGGTAAATATCCTCTCTCTATTCGTAATACACAATGCTTGATTCAGAAGGGGCTGAAGTTGGTCCAGCAAATTCATAGAGCTTACACACCCTCTCTAACCATAAATACACAGGTGTACCACTTATTCAGCTGTGTGTAATGTTTTCCTAAACTTTCCCCAGTGAACAAAATTGTTAACTGACTTCCCAAAGGCTACATTTAGTCAAGTCTGTATTAATGTTATTATATTCCTATAAAATGTTCAAATGTTACTTGGAAATTGGTGGAGTCAGAGATCTATAGTCACATCTGTCAATAAGAGAAATGGTTGACATTACAGTTCAAAAAGCTGTTTGTGATAAATTCCAGTAATTTTCAAACCCGACCCACAAAATAACAGCATATCAAAAGTTGTGACCTTTGCTTTCTATTCAATAAGCAATGTTAGAAAGACAGTTGAGTAGAGATGTCATGACAGCACAAACAGCATTACTGTGCTGGGTTTTTTCTTCCTTATTGTGTTGAAAATCACATAAATATGCTTTTTTATTTTATTGATTGACCTCAAAACCCATTTTTGTTCCAATTCTGGTCCTGACTTTGGAACCACAGATACAGGTAATTAATCATTAAAACTCAACCAACCTTCTAAACCACGTGTTTATCTGTTTTAAGTTGTAGATTTTTCCATTTTCAATCTTGATTTTGAGTTCTTTTTAGGATTTCATTGAACAATTTCATCAACAGAACTGCGAGTCTGCTGTCAGCACCAATATAAGATACCTACTTTTTGAAAGAAAGGTAAGATGAGTTTCACAACAAGAATAACTCTATAGAGTGAGCGACTGTGGCTCTGTGGGAAGAGTAGTTGTCTTGTGATCGGAAGGTTGTAGGTCCAATTCCAGCTGTCGATGTGCCCTTGGGCAAAGCACTTAACCCCAAATTGCCTACCGATCTCACAAACGTGTGAGCGTTTGTGGGAGCGAATAGGGTCTAGTGTAAAGCGCTTTGAGTGGTCAAAAATGATCGGAAAAAGCGCTACATAAGTTCAGTCCATTTACCATTTAAAGTCTTCAAATTGTTAAAGTGTAAGCATTCATATTCTAAAATACAATCTTAAAAGGTCAAAATGCTATTGAAGAGTGTAGCTAAGATTAAATGACATAATTAGATTTTAAAATCTAATTGGTTAAAAGTAAATGGATCAACCATCAGGAAATTGTAATAAAAGAGAGAAAAGAAGGAAATGTATTAGATTTTTTTCAGCAGGTGATGAACGCAGTGCTAGAAACACTGAAGGAGAGGACGCAGCTGAAGCCAAAGCCACAGAAAGTCCTAACAATGCTGAAGGATAAGACATTAGTATCAAGAGAACAGATGATTGCCACAGCATGGTTTTGCTCAGTGGGGCCCAAACAGGATCCCGCTCAATGGGGGATCTGAGCAGTGTAAGAACAAAGATGCCAAATTCAGAACTCAAGAGGGAATCTACAAACAGCTGCAATAAATTTCCATCAAATACTGTGATGGATTTAGTCATATCATCACTCTGTATGCTCAGAGTACAGAGACTGTCTATTTTCAGATAATCAGGATCATTTCATTGATGATGCAGTACTTTAGCTAGGAAACATTTAAACTATTTTTCTAAATGATTCTCTGAAACATTGGATGTTGCAAAGCATTTGATGTGTGATTCTGAGCCTGGAAGTATCCCGTTTATTAAAACAATTTTATATCAGTATAGAAAGGATGGATGGATATTACAACTCTCAAGTATTTATTTTTTAACAACCTTTTAAATCTTTTTTTTATTTAACATGCAATACAACTGCATCTGACCTAAGAGATACCCATATAGAAACTAGAGATATATTTAGTCAACTTTTGGATTGATACTAAGACAAGATTCCTGGATACATTTGTGGAAATGAAAACCTGCCCTTTTGAGTTCAAACTGATATGTTGCAGGCATTTAGCACATATCCTCTCTAAATGTTGATTATCAGCGCATTTGTGTTAACATGGTGAAAGAGCCATGTTCAAGATGCCTCTGGTACAGATGAACCTACTGAGATAAGGAAGCGCATTTATCTCCCAAATGAAGTAAAGGTTTCTGGTTCTGATATGAGCTGGGGCTTTGAGATAAAAGAAGATGGTACTTCATGAGATGAATGACTTCAGTTTTGCCTGGAGGTTTCCCCAAGGACCCCTTTGATAGGCAGAACACATAATACTGTGTATCCTTATCACAAACCTCTTTTTGTAAGTCCATGGGGTGGAAAGGGATAGGGATTACACCTCATCGTTACTTGTAAGGGCTTAGCGTACAGTGGTGCTTCACAGTTTGCAAACCTTTAAGGATTTACAGGTATATATTTGACCTAAAATATCATGAGTTTTTAAAACACCCAAAAGCAGAAAACAAACTTTTATATTTTATTATTTTTATTTGATTATTGACTGTTTCTGCCACAGCTTAATATGACAGTTTAGATTATGTTGAAATCAAACTATAAAGTTATAATCTGTAAAAGTTCCCTAACCTTAGGCAGAAGAGTCACATTACAGTTAATTTGTGGAAAACGTAAATTCATACTCAGAGTGGTAGAAGCTATGAGCTCCCAGCTTTAGCTGATTTGATCAAATTTAAAAGACTCAAACTGAAATTGCCAACACACTACTTTAGTCCAGTAACTTGTGAGATAAACACTACATTGCCAAATCATTGAATTAAAATGTTCCTGCACCTCCCATGGCCACACATGCATAACATGCACCACCTACACATGCAGACTGCGTCTACAAATATTTGCAAAAGAATGGCTTGTCCTCTGGGGGGTCAATGAATTCCAGTATGATACCATGTTAGGATACCACCTTTAAAATATTTCCAGTCGTAAAGTTTCATTGCAAGTAAATATTCCACCATGACCTTTTAGTGGTATTATAACAAAGTGGGATCAACTTCATGTGGCCTTGAAATTACAGTATCTCAGGAAAGAAATTATCTCAGGAACAGTGTGTAGAGAGCTTGATGGAGTGTGTTACTATTGCCGAGCAACTGCATCCAAGCCATACATCTCCAAGTGCAATGCAAAGTGACAGACAGAGGTGTAAAGCACACTGCCACTGGCCTCTAGAGCAGCAATCTATCTGGGAATCCAATAGATGTGTCTCTGGGCCGACATCATATTAAAGCCTTTGAAATAAAAATGGTAGGTCAAATAAAGTTCATGTATGTGGAAAGGCAAGTAACCCAGTGGTTTTTATAATACATGATCTCTGTAATGTCACTTATAAAAGGATCTAAACATTTATCAATGCATACAAACACTGAAGTAGGGGAGTTAATCTCCAGCCATAAAAAGCCTGTGTCCTACATGTTTCAGATACGTCTCCTCTCCAACACAGCTGAGTTAGGGGCTGAATTACCTTCTCTGTATGTCACCAAAATCTGCAGGGACCACATAATTAACCACTTATTTGATTCAGTTGCGTTAGCATTTAAAACAAGAATGCAGACTCTTACAAACTAGAGTTAGACGCCCTTGCCTTACAGCAAGACAGCACATCTTGAATATATACAGTTAATTTTAATGATGCAACTTATAATTATTGTAGATAATAATCACAAATGTTAAAGGAACTTTCCCTGGCAACACCAGCATAAAATAAGCCACTGTACCAAGATGCTAATACTAAGCTGAACAAAAACAGGCACAATACGTGGAAATTTGTCTTTAGCATGTTTTAAATTACAAAACCTTAGCTAATGACCATAATTTTTGTACTTTTCACTGCTGCTGAATTATCTTCCTAACCTCTCTAACAGCATAATTAACTTCTCATTTTTACTAAAAATCTTTTAGTTTCTGTTAAGTAGTTATGTCCTGAACCACCAACACATCCCATGTTATTGAAAGATTACTAATCCTGAAAATTAAAATAAAATCACTCGATTTAGTTTAAATTGAATTAAATATGATGATGCAGTTGCAGTTATGAAAATTCCCAGAAATACGTCAGCGTGTTTTTATCTCTGTGAGTTTTTGAATAATATTTTGTGTGTCATTAGTTTTCTGCCAACACTTGCAATGATTGACTGATTATCTGAGTAAAACAAGCAGGAGCCGTTCTTTTACACATCACCTGAAAATATTAAACGACATGCATCTTTTCAGATACTTTGGTTAGGGTCAGTGATGACTCTTACTCATGTCAGTTTCAGAAATTAAAGTGTCATTTCAGACTCCAGATAAGAAAAAAAACAAGTAATATTGAAGCAGATTAACATTCAGAAGCCTGCAAAAATAATCAGAACACATGACACATTCGATGTCCGTTCAAGCCTGCAAATATATCAATGTAGCTTAGATGAGAATAGATTTACACTAGTGAGGAAAATTGAGGTCAAGATTAATTTGGCTCTGGCATTTCAGGTTGATAGACTGTGTATTATTGGACAAGCTTCAATGTGTGTTAGGATGCTGCTATTGCTGATGTAGTTCTATAAATGGGTTTAAGCACGTCAGCGTGCAGGGTAAGGGTTAGAAATCACAAGACGTTTGCGTCTTCAGAGCCAATTAAAGTTCTCATGTTTGATTCCAGTATACACCAGAAAAATGGTTTTCCAGGGTGCCTCTGACACAAACAAATTACTCTTGAGTGCACACACACATATACACACATTTCTGTTTTGATGCCTTTGCACCTTTTCTTTTTTTTTTCCACGTGTGTACACTCCCATATTTCATTGTTAAAAGTAATTATCCTGACAGAATGCAGGGAAGTGAAAGGACGGTATTAAAGTATATCCCGAGGAAAGGCCAGACCAAAAATACATCATATTCACATACTTCTAGAAAGTACTCATGGAACCATATGCATCTACACAAACGCATGGATTATTTCTACTTCATCACTGCGGTCTGTCTCCTGTGAAGGCTGCTCTCTGTGATTGGATCATTTCCTGGAAGTGACTTAAGCTTGCAGGTCAGATCAATATCATGGCACACACATACACACTTCAAGAGACAAAGGATCGATATATGTCAGTTCCACAGGGTTGATTTCAGTCTGAAAGAGTCCTGTCAGTCCACCCCTTCTTTTCACCCATTATGTGTATAAGAAACTGACCGACAGCTTGATCCTATAAAGGATCAAGCTGTCTATCCCATGATGTGTCCGCATTCGGTTAAAAAGAAATGGATAAAATGTGTGGAGGCATTCTTGTTTGTGGCAAAAAAAAAGGATTTTGTACTTAAGCTTTGTAGCTTTGCAGAATGTAATACCTGAGAATTTAAGGTTTTAGAGTATATTGAACAGAATCAGTGTATTCTGTTGAATTTAATTCAGTTTATTTATACAGCAACAATTCATAACACATCATCTCAAGGCACTATTAAAAAAGTAATTCTGCTCAATCATATACATTCCAATTAATTCTACTTATCAAACAGTGTTCAGTTCATTATTCAATTTAGCTTAAAAAGTTTTCTGTCTAAGGAAACCCAGCAGTAGACAGTAGCAAATCGCTTGCATTATGTCATCAACTCTTTAGCTATTCCTCCTACCATGCATGTATGTAGCGACAGTGGAGAGGAAAACCTCCCTGTTAAAAGCAAGAAACCTCCAGAAAGGCCTGGTTCTGTACAAGCAGCCATCTGCCATGATTGACTGAGGGTTTAAGAAGACAAAGCAGAATACCCAAAAAAGCAGATTGACAGACATAGTAGTTAATTCTATGTTAATGAAAGGTAAAAAGTTTATAGCAGAGAGAGAATATTTAGCTGCTGGCAGCATTATTTCAGTTGATATACTCCAACAGGAAAGGACCTGCAGCCAAAGCAGAATGCCAAACCAGAGTAGCTTACATATAGAGAAAAAAAAACTGAGAGAAAACATAAAGTTTAACATATGAATTAGAAGCAAATAATACAAATTGAAGAGTTGAAGAAAGAAGTAGCAGAGTGAAGAAAAGTAATAAGTTGTTCTGCCAGCAGCCTAAGCTTATAGCATCATAGTTACAGAGATAGCTCAGGATAATCCAACCCTTAGAATGAGCCGTGAGCCAGGCAGAGCCACAGAGCACCGTCTTTCTGAACTGCATCCACTTCCCCGCCAGATTGCATAATTAGAACCATTAAGGTCGCTAAGTCTTGCAGCAATCTCTATGTAATTTCAAAATGTTAAAGATCCCCACCTTAGGTAAAGGTTTTCCGTAGTATTGACATTTCCAAATGTTATGACTTATGGCAGATGAATGTTATGACTTATGGCAGATGAAAGTAAAAAAAAAAAAAAAAACTAAATAAAGCCACTTTATGTCTTCTAGCCAGTTCAGAGAACTTTTGCTACTCCATTTGCACAAAATACATAGCGAACATCTGTCCTGTGTTTTGTCTGCAAGACAAAAATATCTCAGGTTATTCTAGAAATTGATGCTCAGCATATTTTTAATTCTGCAGGTACAAATTGTCAACTCACTGCAGGTTGCCATAACTGACTCTGCCTTAGTTTGAAACTTCAGTAACGCATCAAATTTAATAAATATATTTCCATTTATGTCTTTGAAACATCTGATTATATACATTTTAAGTGCAACTACTTTTTGACTAATGGCTTAAACTTCCAGAGTATTATCAGTCAAAACCTGAACAGTTGCATAAAACAATAGAGTCTGGATTTGCAGGTAGATTGGTGGCCTCAGTCCGATATCCAATCCAAAATTGACCTCAGTATTGAGTCTAAGACTGATATCCAATTGGTTCAGACCCATCTATAAATGCAACATAAACTGTTTTGACTCGTCCCTTTGAGGTGTCTAATCAGGTTGAGACAGAAATTCACAGACTACACAGGACTATATCATAAACTATATCATAAACACGAGTTGTTTGAACACTCATACATGCTTCTGTACAACTACAAAAACCCATCTTTCTCAGACATTTTATTCTATGAGGTAACAAGGCTGGCTTCACATGTACAAAATATTTTTGGTACATAACTGTGTCCAATTTCTGGAGTCTGAACTGGTGTTTACTGAAGTCAATTGGTGCCAAAAGAATCTCTCACTGAATGACCCAAGACTTCACAAACAGAAAAGAAGAGCAAAGAGGAAACATGGAAATAGAGCAAATAAAAGGGAAAGGTGAAGTAAAGAAAAAAATTAATTGACTGAAAGGAGGAACGTAAAAAAAAAAGTCTGGGGAATGTGAGGAGGAAGAGAATGGACAAAGGGAAGGAAAAAAGGCAGAATGAGAGAAAGAAGTGACAACCTCAAATTAAATTCCCATCATGTCAGTGTAGAACAGAATTCAATAGTGTTTATTGGCAGCCCCTAGCCTCAGGGAAATTACATTCTGAAGCAGAGCATGGCATGAATGCACACACACCTCAACACACGCATACACACCCGGACACAGCAGTACACAAACAAGTGCACACACCTATTGTACACAGACAGCACTGTGCAAGGTTCTGGGTCCAAGAAGGCCTGCTGGCTGATGCAAGCATGCAGACAGGCAATTTATCCCCTCAGGTCCATATGCCATTTACACAGCACATGTTTGAATGTGTGTATGTCTCTGTCCTTGTGCTATTCTGCCTACCAGTTTGTGTGCATTGAAACTTTTTTCTATATATCCAAGATTTTCCCGCTGTACAGAAGTCTAAATTGTACTATTCATATGGCTATGCTTCCTGTCTATCCAATGTTATTTCCTCCACAGTCTGACTCTCCGTATTTGCCATCACGGTACATATGGAGGTTTAATATTATTGTGGCTGTGTTAAATGTCTACCCCGAGGCTCAAGCTGCCATAAGCATGGGGATTCAGCGTCTTTGTTCAGCCTCCAGCAGTGCCAGTAAAGGCAACTCTCTTTAATAGGATGTCGTTTAACAGTTTTATGCAGAGCTCATGTAGAGGCTATTATTGCTGATGTCTCTGGGATGCAGATTCGCTGTAAATGGATAACAGTCTGCCATTCGCTCCACTTCTCACAGTCTATGCCCCTCTAACCCCTTATGCTCTCATTTTGAATGTTTCTATCTTTCTCCCTCCAGGAGTGCACGGAGAGGGCTTTGGGTTGCTCGGTCGAGGATCTGAAATCGCTTTTCTACTGCGAACTGTGTGACAAGCAGTACCTGAGACATCAGGAGTTTGACAACCACATCAACTCCTACGACCATGCGCACAAGCAGGTACAGAAAGATGCACCTGGCACACTTGCACTCGATCTGGCAACATATAGACAAACAGGCATCTTTTTTGATTTCCTAGAGTAGAATTTGGATGTGTTACTATAGCATTTTTACATGCTGATGGAAAGCTGTGCTGTTATTACTAGGACAGTCTGCCCAATTGGTTGGTTCCCAGCAGAAAGAGTGTGACAACTGTAGCACTTATTTCTCTCTCATCTACTATACAGTGTTACAGAATTTATTCTTAGGACTTATATTTTAATACACCAATTGCTTCGTTTTGTTTTATCCAAGTAAAAGATTTGCTTTGATGAAAGAACTCCAAAAGAATTAAGTATAAAGTAGCTGAGATGCATAAAAACATACAAGACTTAAACTTGCCATATCAGAAATACTTTATAACTGTACTTTATTGAAATATTTTTGATAACTCAAATTTCCAACCCCTAAACAGGAAAAAACCATTAAGCTATTGCTTTATATAAACATTAATCCCCTTTAGGTCTAAAGCACATCACACTACAATCTTTAGTTTCCATCCATCCCTGTGTCTCCTAATTGTTTATAAGGCGTCTGTTCTATTGCTGTTCTATAGCTGCTTACAAAAAAGGGCAACTCCAATTTTAGCACATTTTTTGCATAAATCCCAGTCTTATTTTATGAGCTGGTCCTTTAACTGAGATCCAGCTCTTCACCATCTTTCATAATCACTCTGCTGGTTTGTCCTATTTTCTGCAGAACACAAAGAGAAAACTTTAGTCTTCTCTTGTGATGAACTTGAGCTGAAAAAAAAGAGCGCCAAAGAGTAAACTGTTAAAGTTGAATGAAAAGTAGTTTAAACAATGGACAAATAAACAGGTAACAGAACAACTGGAATACAAAAATATAATGATATGTAAAGTTCTTAAGCCACAAGTCTACTATACAAGAATATTCCCTTCTTCCTCTCAAGCCCAAATTTTAAAACAAAATTTTAAGCATCTAGTACATGAGAATGCTTATTATTTATTCGCCCCTCACTTTATGGTTTCTTGAAAAAACAAATAATCATCGTTAAATAAACCATGTTGTTGTTAATCATGGCTAAAGCATAGTTTTGTTATTCTTATTTGGACAAGTTGAAGCCAGTGGACCATCAGAAAAAGGTTTTCTCCTCTTTCTACATCCACTTCACCTCCAGTTTGGACTAACAAGCTGAAGGTTCTGCTGATAGCCCTTTCTCCTAAAGCTATCTGTTGTCATGCCAAGACATATACTTGCTCGCTAAAGCGCTCAGACATGCACTTACCCTTGTACACTTGTCCGCAAACACAAGGCGATCTCTCAACCAAGCCAAAGCGCTTCCCACTTCTGAACGCCCACACTGTGCATCATGAAATAAACATTGAGTAGGGGCCGTTCCTCCTCTGTCATTGTTCTTTGGAAATGAATTGAGGCAACTGCAGGCCAATGTTAATGCTTTGTTTTAGCCGACGGCAGGCACATGAAACGAGCTGCATGCGGCACTGAGCTGACAGCAGCTAGGGGTGCTGTGTGAACACACACACGGACACCCACCCCTCCACACAAACACATGCAGAAAAAAAAGAATGCATGTACACTCTGCCTGCAGAGCAGACAACAGATGAAATTCTAGCTGAAGACAGTTTCCCTGCAGGAGTATTGGCTTTGGTGAATGGAAGCTGATTACGTTTGCTTTGTCTCCTTTTTCTAGTCATCGATTCCAGGGTAAATATATCTGAATGCAAGGCTTTATCAGTCTTTACTGCTGATTATATGCATTGATCTTTTATACATTGCATTAATTTTTTTTAGGAAAAAAAAAAAAAGCAATCAGCCTATTAGCACGTCTCCTCTAATGCCTTCCAAAACTGTCACCCCTTATGTTCTCCAAGTGGATTGGAACCAACTTTGACTCATCTATAGTTGAGTATTTCTTAAACGTACTGACTCCACAAAACAAATACACATTAACATAGACATAAAACATTAGTACATATCTAAAATTCTTGACCAGGAGAAGTATTTGAAATGAATTTGTCAAATTTGAGGCTTGATGATGCAAACAAATTCTTTAAGAGACAAAAATCTGTAATGTATGTGCCTAAATGCACATACATTACAGATGTATGTATGTAAAAAAAAAACAAAGTTCATTTTTGGACCTTCAAACTGGCAAATAACTCCCCTTCCTTATATAAAAAAAATAAAAATAAGTAAAACACAATTTAAAACTTCTAAAAATCCATGGCCATAGACTGTTGTACAAATATTTTACAGAAAAGATTTTCTCTACACACCATCTTCCAAACTTTTAGAGATGAACATAAGTTAGTAAGAGGTTAAAAGTGACATTCTCGTCACTGTGTAATTTTTGCCCAATCCTTTGAGTTCTATCACTGTGCATATTAAATTATTTCAGAAGTCAGAAAGGTGACATACCTCAGCCAGATCACTAAAAGAAATAATGAGACATTTTTATTGGAGAGCAAAGAGTCTTGAGGTTAACCTTTAGAGTTATTGCAACTACAAAACAAACATTTTTTTCCACTTTAACAGTTGAGGAGTGAACAAAAAAAATGAGATACTAAATATGCTAGATATTGGAGCTCCACCTCCACAAAAACACCTAAAGGTTCCCCATCAGTCGCTGCTTTAATGAACAAAAGGTTGTGTAATTAAGTATATGATTATGTACAGACTTTAGCAAAAAAGTACTCATTTGTCCCTACCACTTCCTATAAATCTTGTGCATTTTTTTAGTTGAGGAAAATTCCAGAAGGGCATTGCAAAGAAATAGTTAACCAAAAAAAAAGAAAAAATAGAAATTGTAGGCTTTATCCTCAGATGTTGCATTGCACATAAATTGTGACTAATAGTAATAATGTTGTTTTTCATATCTATACGCTTTTCTATTATTAAAACGGTAGATGTTGGTTTTAAAATTGTCCATCAGCTGTAAGTTTTGTTTAGTTATTTCTTTAGCCACCTTACTCTCTTTCTCTTCTTTGTCTATTTTTGTAAGTTCTCAATAGACTTCATTGGATACTATTTATTACTAAAGGACTCTGTGCTTGCAAAGTACTACTTTACATGCATTGGTTTTATAAGAGAAGAGCATTAGGTATTTGTCCTCATATATTTGTTCTCATAGACTGGTTTGTTTAAATTACTGATCGCTACAAACAGTATTAGTGCAGAAACTTCTATCTTTTCTTTTTCTTTTTATTTTTGTTTTTACCAACCAGTTGTTCATCGTATACACCTCTTTAATTCAGCATGATTAATAATACCCATAGAATAAGCTTGGCATTATAACCGCTCACAGCCACACAAATGACGAACATACACACCGCTCAGGCATCCACATGTATCAGAGATCTAAAACCCGCAGTCCTAGTGGCACATACATAGAGCTATCATCAGTGAGCGCAGAGTGGGAGGTTAAGCATCACTCGATAATGTAAAAAGACACCAGCTTGTATAAGACTCAGCTGAGATTAACCTGACAACTGTCAGCTCCTGCATTAGATCCAGCTTGCAAAAATGAGAGAGTGTATAAATAAATCTGATGAGTGAGGAGCTAATCTGATGAGTGTGCGATACATATTGTATGGGCAGATAATAAGTGTAACACAATCTAAAAGTACATCTGGCGTAATCCTGTTGAAAATTACACCTCAACATTCAATTCACAAATATATGAGGTAAACAAACCGAGTTCACAGAGAAGAAAAAATAAAATATACTGGAAAGCAAGAGAAAAAGCAGTGCACAAGGTTGCATCTATTCCCAAACTCCTGAGTCGCATCCCTACCCTTCAAACGTACATGGAGACAAAAAGTCTGCACACACACACACCTGCCAAGCATGGATAAAAGAAGGATTAAAGCATGTCAGAAAAGGAAACTGGAGTGAGGGGCATGAATCATTGTTTCCCTGGAAGAACCAGTGCACCCATTGCTACAGCTTCACATAAATACCCTCGCATAAATACACAATCTTGTAACACACAGTATCACCCACATAGATATGACCAAATTAATTGACCTGCCACATTTAAAAAAAAAAAAAAACAAAAACACTTAATTTCACCCCTCACCCTCTCCAATTTCCTCACCCCCAAATGCCTCTTGCATTTGTTTTTATCTGTGTTTGACATTGTCAAACAAGCAGAGATGGTGCCTCATCTCACTCCTACATACATAAGTTTGTCAAAGCCCTTTTGGCAATACATTGTAAGTCACTTGTTCCCCTTTAGCACTTTTATTCAATGTGCAGGAATAATAAAGGAGTCTATTTTAAGCCCTTCACAATCCGTAAAAACCCTGACAACCTGACGGCACAACATTTTAAGCAAGCATGTCTTTTTTTCCTCCTCTAAGAGCACTGAACAAATTATGTCTTCCCCTCCAAAACAGTTTTGATTCCCCGATATGGCTTTAAAATGCATTATAGAGCATAGTGACCTTTTAGAGTTTCACTGCCTGATGTAGGCTGTCTGCGTGTGAAGGTAAACCATTTACAAAGCCGGAGGTTCTTTTTTTAGGTAAGCTAATCATATAATGAGAATATTGTTCTCTCCTCATGGGAAAAATGAAAGGAAATAACTCTTTCTTAATATAATTTGTCATATTATAACCACAAACTTCAATGCATTTTGTTGGAATTCTTTGAAGACCATCACAAAGTAGATCTAATGAAAAAGCAGAAAAAAGGATAGATGCTTTTATTTATTTTTATTTTTACAAATAAAAATCTAATAAAGCGTCAAGTATTCAAGACTTTCACTTTGATACAATTCAGGGCAACCAGTTAACTTTAGAAGTCAGTTATTTAGTATTTAGCATTTGTCATTTAATCTTAGTATATGTATAGTTGGTCAGTTGCCATTTGTGATTCCATGATAAAGTAGATTTGATTACATTGTGTTACACCTGATTTGATGTGGACTGTATGTAAATGGCTCTGCACCAAAGCTTAAGCTTAAACAATAGTATTTACCAAAAAATTTTAATCATTTAACACCACCCTTAAATCATGGTCAGCAGATCTACAATGTCTGTGCTGTGGTCAATATAAGGTGGCATTATGAAGCAAAAAGCAATAAAGAACACACCGTGAAAAATCCTCACAGCAGACCACCGAAAAGAAAAGAAGGTCATTTCTTAGAAAATAAAATACCAAAACATGTCAAGACTTTAAGGGAACAAAGCGCTGCTGTTCTGCTGTGCTCCTGTTGGATTACTTTATATCTGTGTTAGCTTTAATTGAATGTCATTTTTGTTCTGCTTTTAATAAATATTTTTTATTCTGCATTTGCCATCTATTTTTATTTTACAGTTGTGGACATCTTCAATTGTCATTTTATTTAAATTCTTGATAGGCATTGTTGAGAACTAACAAATATTTGTGGTTGTTTTCAAAGCAGTAATCAGTGGATCAATTTTCTTAAACTAAGCTGCTAAGTGGCTGATTATTTCATTTAAAGTTGTGCGGTTGGTTTAAAGCGAGTAAAATACAAATCAAAGTCGTCCAAACTGCCCAGAAACAGCATCCTTGCAAACTGCTTCAGTAGGGCGCTCTTCACTATTTGGTAGTGTTTTGGGCTCAAGCTGTGTGTTAAAGGAAAAAAACCTTTTTTTCCCCAAGCTGAATGAAGTTAATTGCCCATGAGCTTTGGGGGAGAACATCTGCAAACAGAGCTCGCTGACAGCTTTGAAAGACAGCTGCATGCAGAGAACCTCTAAAACTAATTTCTCTCTCGCTCCTTCCCTCTGTCATCTTCATTCCTCCCCAACCACCCACCCCCTTTATTTGTCCGCTTCCCGCAGAGGTTAAAGGAACTGCAGCACAGAGAGTTTGTTCGTAACGTGGCCTCAAAATCATGGAAGGACCAGCGCAAACAGGAGAAGGCTCTCAGGCGACTTCACCAACTTGCACAGCTGCAGCAAGAAAGCCAGCGGTGAGCGGGAGGAATGTGCGTTTGTGTGTGTGTGTTTATGTGTGTCCAACTGCAGCAGTCTGTGTGTAATGAGACCAGTGGCAGGAGTCCAGAGGGGTTAGAGTGCGTCACATCCAGTCAACGATTCTTAGACTTGATGGATGCAAGCGCAGATTTGAGAGCACTCAGCTGGCCTAGATAGGCCACAGGTGAAGTAAATATAACATAAAGACACATTCTTGCTGACACGTGGAGAGTGGATGATTTGTAGGTGAAGGAGATGTAGTTTTTTTTTAGAGGAGAGCGAGGAGTGGAACAACTTAAAATTAATGATATTGGTAAACAAAGTGTATAAATGAAACTTGCCTGTGGGTTTGAAAGTGTTCGTTGCTTAATAATCATCTTGATTGTTATTTTCTTCGCTATTTGTTTTTTTTTTTTTTTCAGAAACAGATGAAATACGTGGATGACATTGATATGAAAGAAAAACTTTGTTTTTCACTTTTGTTTTATGTTATTCATATCAGATTAATCCCTTGAGATTGCATCAGTATCAGCATCTGTGCTACAGTAACGGTACACACCATAGATATGCAATGTACACAATTTTAGTAAAACATTTTCCTTTATATTTCTGTCCATAACATGAGTCATCTGGTGAGTCCTATAGTGAAGGTCTAGGTTCAGAGCATATTTACATTTTTTACTTGCATCTTTCATTTTTCTTAGCTTCAAACTGCATTTCATTAGCCTAATAGCATAATTGCCTAAGTCTTATTTTTTAAATAGGGACTTATGCCATTAGCCTGGTGATTTGTTAAAACATGAAATACCTGTAAATAACCACACTTTTGGTTTAGATTTACTCACAAAAACTATCTCCAATAACTGCCAAACTTGTAGATTCCCAAAATTATTTAAAACTACCTGTCTTACAACACGAAGTAGGCCAAAAAGCAACGCATCCTGCACAAATCTAAAAAGAAAAAAAAAAAAAAATTGAGATTACATGAAAAATAAAATGACTGTCATCTATCGGTTTGGAGAAAGTTTTAAAAGGCATTTCTAAGGCTCTGGCCCTGCACCACACCACAGTGAAAGCAATTGTCTGTAAATGGAGAAAATGTTGAGCCTTGATTGACCTTACCAGGAGCAGAGAGCATCAATTACTCATCCAAAGGATCATAAAATAACCCAGAACATCTAAATCATTACAGATATTGTGCAATGGGATGTTTCATAGGTTGACCCCATTCACCACAAAGATAAAATAATTAAAAACAACTAAATATTACTTTAGTAATTCACAAAGCTGAATCTTCAAATCCTCAAACTTTTTTTAGTTTATACATTAATGGTTTGAGAATGTGAGAAAAACTACAGACACTGATATTTTTCCCGTTGGAGCAAAATGCAGTGTTCCTCCAGGATTTGCATGCTGGGAGTTCTCCCTTTTTAAATGCCCTGTTTGCTTTTTTTTTAAAACACAACTGTATATCACAATTGAAAAGAGGATCTGTGTAATATTGTGTGCTTTTTTTTTTACCTTCTAATTGTTTAATATATGCATTCCTATGCTTGTTCATGATTGAGTAAAGCAGGCCAAACATTAGCATGATTATTTCTCTTGCACCTCATAAATATAAATAACTTGGCAAGGGTGGCATTAGTTAAGCCTGTCCTGAAGTTGCAAGGGTGTGCTCTGGTTTGCTTTTGACGTTTCACTTTGGACATTAATTACCTGGTTACCTTCAAATTTAGAACCACAAAGAAATGAACTGGACTGCACCATTCTTCCAGAGATTTTATCATTTCAAACTTCTGACTTAAAATGGTTCTCTGCTGTCAGTTAATTCCATTTTATTTTAACAAGTTTGTGCCTATAAAGCCTTAAGGGTATTATCCATCTGCCTAAGTCAATGATAAACAAAAACACCTTAAATAAATTCTTAGAAAGAATAATTCTTAGAATTATTTCTAAGATTGCAGTGAAAGCGTTTTCTGAGACCTCAGCTCCCAGGCGTTTGTATCCCACTGCTTTTCTGCAGCAAATGTTTCACTTAAATGTTATACGAAAAGATGGGTGAGGGTGGGCTTTGTCTTTAAATGGGGCAATATTTTGTAAAATTGACTGGTTTGAGCTTTACATCATGTTATGTTATTCCCACATGAAAAAAATACTTGGAGTGTTATATTATGCTTGCTTGAGAAATTATTGAATCTCCTATGGCAGCCATTCAGGGGGTGCTTGCTCTCACTGAGCACTCCTTTTCCACACAGCTCTTACTCTAAGCTGTAGTCTCCAAGTCGAGCTTCAGTCTCACAGAGCACCCGTACCCAGCAACCCCGCCACTCACCTCCTTCAGACTAGTGGCAGCAGCAATTAGCAAACACTTGTGCTGCTGCTGAGTTTATCATAAGAACTTCAAAGTGCAACGCTCCTAATAACATTGTAAATGGCTTAAAGTACAAATGTGTTGAAGGCAGACTGTCAGAAAGAGCAGAAGCTTCATAAAGAGCCAGAGGTCCAATTTCAAGGCTTTAAATTGCAAAGTCAAATTTCTTTTGAGCAGTTTGATATATACAACCTTTTTACAACAAGTGAACGCAACATAGTTACTTGATTCTGCTATAAAATGGTACTACGTGCCTGGAAAATGCATAATACTGCCCCTCTAACTTAATGCGTAGTGGGAATCAGGAATAGGAACCATGAACATCAAGTAATATTTAATTTATTTCAAGAGGCTCATAGATTAGATTTTAAGCAACTATTAAGTCATATATGTTGATAAAAATGAAGCTGTAAATAAAATCTTTTTCTGTTTTTTATCTTGTTGCAGAGTTCCAAGAAGGACTTATGGGCTAAGGCGTGCAATTAAAGCTGTTAGTCAGATGCAAGAAAAAGATGTGGATCAAAGAAGTTGCAGTTCAGAGGACAATTCTAAAGCCTGCGGCCAACTCCAGCAAATCACTACTAGAGACTCCAGGACTTTCAGCCATCAGTCTGATGATTCTTGCCAATCTCTTTCACAAATATCTTTAGCCACAGCTCTACAAGAGTCTCCACTGATCTGTTCACCATCTCACACAGACTCTCCAGCACTGCATCCACAGTCTTGCCACAGCTTTTGCCCCCAACTGCCTTCCCCTGCACCAGGGCGGGTGGGAGGCAGGCTCGGAGTGTCCTTCTGTTTCTCTCGGAGAGGGCCCAAACTAGAGCCTTCTGCCTCTGTCTTTTCTGACCTGGAGGAGGAGGAGAGAGAGAAGAGAAAACAGATGAAGGAAAGAGTAAAGGCTATAATGGATGACATCGGCAGGGAACTAGGGGAAGCAGATGAAAGTGAAAAGGATAAGTCCAGTTCTGACAGTGTCTTGCAAAGGGACACGCAACCAATCCCCAGAGAGCTTGCAAGAAAAGAGGAACAGATGGAACGTATTCCTATTTCTGCTGCAGTCAGTGATAATCACAGCCAGGACTTATTAGACTCACAGTCGCAGACCTCGATGACCGTATGTGGCACTGCACTGGCAGTGTCTCACATGGACACCAAACAGAAAGACAGACTTGCAGAAAGACACCAAGAGACACCGAGAAAGAGGGTGGGAGGTGATTTTTTATCCGTGCAAGGCAAAGACGGTTCAACTCGACTGCGATGGCCTGTCAGTTTGCTTAAATTTACAAAGTCTCAACCACAAATCTCCTACAGCTGCAAGCCGCTCTGCACAAATCTTCGACCTGCAGAAAGACTCAGTGAAGATCTGCGAGAGTCGCAACAAAAATTGCTGTGTGTTCTTTCAGGTGAATTAAATCCATTTGTGCCATCTGTTCATACAGCAGATTCACATTCCTGTTTGCAAGGACAAGAAAGACATGAGATTAGAACACACAGACAGGGAAAAATCAATGTAGAGACAGAAGCACATCTGCTCCTTGAAAACATAAACCTTCCATCATCTGAAACAGAATCAGACAAAGGAAGGTGCATTCTAAGTGAGGAAAATTGTGAGGGGGCAGCCCCCCACCCATTTGACCCTAGTCAGAGTGACAGTTCTGACACAAACTCACAGAATCCTCCGGGAGGCAGATTAGAGGGTGCAGGAGGGATCAGGAAGAGAGCCATCACAACCCTGAGCTGTAAATTAGAGTCTGTCACCCACCCTGGCACACAAGAGATGTGCATCAGCCCGTCCAGGTGTGAATGTGGGAGTGAGACAATACACAAGTCTGCCAGAGCACCAGAGTCACATGTGGGTGTCCTAAAAGTGTCACCCAGAAAGAGGAAGACCAACACAAAGAAACACAAACTGGTAAAGAAAAAGAAAAAGGATAACAAAGAAAGGTCCTCAAATAACCAACGATTAGCAAAGTGCAAAGTAAGGAGTGTTGTCTCTGCAATTTGTAGAGCAGTAGATACTGAAGAGACATGGGCAAAGAAAAGGAGACAAAGAAAGAAAAGGGTGAGGGGGGTAGCTGGTGCAGGCAGTGACTGTCTCCTGGGGAGATGTGTGGCAGAGCCAGTATCTGTCTCTGTCAGAAAGAGGAGGTCTCATAGGAGCCGCTGTGGTAAATTCAAGTCAGAGTTGGACACTGAGCAGGCAGAACCATACAACGTCTTCACCAGGCTCAGAGACACAGTAGGGGAGAGAGAGCAAACAGGAGATACAGCCGCTTTTCCCTGGCGGTCCCACTTCTCCTTTCGTTCCTTCTCGCTGGGATGCAACTCAACAACGTTTTGGGAAAGGGGTCACCATGGCAACCCCAGGAGTTTCATTGACTTCTGTTACCCTGACAACAGCTGTGGTAGCGGCCCGATGAAAAAGAGAAAACTCTTCCACAGGGACAGAGAATTCATTCATGGCGAGAACAGGAAATCAGGGAGGCGCTCAGGCTGCAGAGACAGAGGCCTGACTTCAGACCCCCAACAGAGGGAGTGGACAAGAGGTGCTTCTGCTGGAGGCAGTCAGGAGGGCAGGTTAAGGTCTGGATGGAGCCCAAAAAATAAATCAGCTGAGTGGGATCATGAGAGAAGGCTTAACCCAAGTCCTAGCTGCTGGAGCAAGAGACATGAGAAGCCAGAGGATGTAGACTGGGACAGGAGCAGCATCGACAGGTGGACTTTTGGCAGCAATGATAGCTGGGAGGACAGGGAAATAAGTAGGTCCATTTCATGCACCAAGTCAATTTGTGACAACAGAGACAGCCCATGTAGCACATGGAGGTGTGCAGGCTCAAGGCGGTCAAGTTCAAGGCACCTCTCAAGCCCTGAGTGGTGGGCAAGCCAACATCCTTCCAGCTGCCAGACTGCAATAGGTGCACAGGGCAGTAGATGTCATAGCCCACGTTCCTGCAGCCCATGTAGCAGTACCAGCTTGTCAGAGCTAAGCTGTGAGTGGAGCAAAAGCAGTACCTGCTCAGGAATCACTGTAGATAGGTTGTCTGTCAGCTCATGCAAGGCATCATCAATGTTTGCAGACACCTCCCTGGAGACAAGGAAGCACAGCAACCCCACATTCACTCCCTCCATGTTGTCAGTTTCCCAGTCATTCCCCCAGATATCACGGCTAAAAGGGCCAAACCTCAATTGTGACAGAAATCCCTTACTGCTAAAGGAGACAAGTTCGCAGCTAGACCACTTACCCTCTGCTTCCGATGCAACTAGCATCTCAGACACAGCTTCTCCAGAGTTACATCCTAGTAAGACTCTGCCACAGGCAGGGTCCAAGACATTGAATTTACCTCTCATTGGAAAACTTCCTGCAATCCAAAGAAAGGCAAAGGAAAAAAAGGATCTGCTGGAGAGGAATCTGGAAAAGAAGAGAGAGGAGGAAGCTAAGATCCACGAGGCCCTTAGAACCGAAGTTGTCAGTTCAATATGTCCTCTTAACACTGCTGAGTCAAATCCCAGCAGTGTCCAAAATCTCTGTCTGCAGGAGAGTAGGACAGATGACAAACAGACAGGTGTAGAGACCACTACACCAATCAGCTTTTCAGCAGAGGAGATGGACAAATATCGTGTCCTCCAGGAGCAAGCAAGAGAGCACATGCAGAAAGTCCTGGAAAAGATACAAGAAAGTCCAGATATTCACACACAGACAAGCTACACACATGGCACACGGACAGATAGTTGTTTTATTTCACAAGAACAATACAAACCTGTGCCAATGCACGGCCTTATGGAGCCTCAGTTGATTCATCCAGATTTGTTGCAAAGACAAGTTCAGCACTCATTCCATGTCAGTCTCCCACTCACACAGGAGAGCTTTACACACCCTGTGACTCTGGGAGTTCCTAACCCCAATCCGCTTCCACCTTCCCCTGCTCTCTCCAATCTTCACCATATCATTTTACAACACACAGCTCTCTCTATGGACCCCCATGTAACCTCCACTTCCAGCACATCCACTTCTCTTCACCAACATTCTTCCCCACGCTCTCCTTCCCTTCCTTATCCTCTTCACTTTACTCCTTTCCCCATCACTTCCCTGCTTCCCTCAGTCTTGTTTTCCCATCATCCCATTCCCCTCCTCTCACATGCCCCAGCTTTCCACGCATCTCCTCTCACTCCACTATCCCCAGTATCCCTGCAACCCTTGAACTTGCAGCCTTTCATAGACCAATCATGGCCAATGCCTTTTCAACAGAAGGCAATATGATTCTCACAGAGTTGCTGCCATGGTTATTAATCTCTCCTGGCAGTGAGAGGACAAGGGGGAATGCTTAAAGAAAATTCTGAAATCTTTTTTATTTCAAATTAGGCATTTGTTATTGGTTTCCTCGTATCAGCGCCAACTCTTACTCGCATACGCTTTCACAGACACACTTCTATGTGTGCATATACACCAACAAGTACTGACTGATTTCAAATGAAAATTTGTTTCTCCGGTTAGCCTCTGCTCTGCTGCTGCTGACAGTAGAAAAAAAACAGACTTTGATTCTGTGCTTTGACCATCATTTCTCATTCAGGGCCAGAATAAAAGGAAAAGGTACACCTGCTATTCAAAGACAAGCTGGGCTTGTGTCATCCTCTCTTTTTCCTCCAGAGCTACAGGCAGACCAGCTGCCTTTTGAAGTACCCTTCAATCCAGGGACAGGGTAACAAGAGAAAGTGATAATGCTCCCTGCTTATCTCCATTTCATACAGGTTATCTGGGTTAGGCTGTGACTTTCAACAAACAGATAACATACCAAGGACCGGAGGGGGATGTGGCACGGCCATTTTAACCTTATGTGAGCTCTCTGTGAGATAGGAGTAATCCTGTCCAAAGACAAATTTACATCATGAAGGACACAGATTTATATATTTGAAATCATTAAAATAAAATATGTTTATACACTAATTAATCCCCACTTAATGCATTTGTTAATAGATGTCCTTTTACAACATAAAATCAGAGACATGGCGTTTACTTTTTGTCACACTACATTTAACAGTTCATGAAGCTGATGTTATATTAAAGTGTGAGTGACAATAAAGGGACTTTCATGCTTTTCCAAATTCTGTCTGACTCTTGCTGATCATGTCATGTTTTGCAACAACATCTATGTAATGTTTGCCCTCTGACACAGAAGTCCCAACAGTCTTACAACACACAGTAGCTAATGCTGTTCTCCATTTACTTCAGAAATTGGAAGTCTGATTGGCAGTACATCCAACTTCAGTATCTTTTGGTTGCAAAGCCAAAGAAACCACAGGATTTGCTTTTTCCTTTGCTTAGTGATTAGAGTAACACTTGTGACACACTATGCTAATCTACATGGCTGTATTTAATGCACTTACACACAGCAGTAAACACAGCACAACTACAAATAAGAATCTGATCTGTATCCAATTAGATTCCAAATAAAGACATTTTTAAATAATTGGAATAAAAGTCCTTGAAGATCAACTCCACTTTGTTCCCTTACTACTGTCTTAGACTTCATGTAAACAGTAACTACAGTAAGCTATGTGGTAACAATTTGCACACCAACTAAAAATAAATCACAATCTATTTTCACTTGAACACCTTAGAAGACTGAATTAAAGCCATGCCCACTATTGTGTTGATATACACATACTGTTTCCAACAAACAAAGAAAGCCTTGCAGCATCTGGATCTGCAATGACATTCACAGTTAGAGAGATCTGTTCCACAAGGTTTGCTCAGTTGATGCGAAGGAGAACTATATAGTGTCAAGCTGAAAAATCAGTCATTACATTTTGTGTCTCAAAGCAAAACGCTGATTGATTTAAAACGTTCTTTGCGGCAAGTAGTCTGCATTTTGCTAACTGAAACAGTACTGAAATTTGCCATGATCCAAATTATCAATGAGCTATATTAAAAGAGAGCATGAACATACCAGCATTAACCTACCATGTCAGCAACCTGCCCATGAAAACATCAGCAGAATCAAGATATGAATTTACAGAAGACTGTGACTGGAGAATCAGATATATCTTGAGAAAGAAATGATGACTTTATTGATAAATTCTTGAGTATGAATTCGGGCTTAATTATCGAAATTTTGACACAAATGTGTGTTCCAACAGGCTCACCCAATATACATCAAAACTTGGTTTGAATTGGATGAAGCAGGTAAACATGAAGCTTCTGGAGTGGTTTCAACTTTAGAAACAAATGGTGAAGCAATCCACATTTTAGAGGATGTCAGAAGAACAATATCTTACCTTTCTTAACATAGCCTGTCTTGCAATGGAGCAGCAAATCAAAGCTGTCCTGCAGAAACTCCCAGCGGGACAACATGTCTCTAGCTGTCAATAAAAATGGACAAGAGAGACTGCAGTAACTGTGACGTCAGTGGTGGTGAGTGAACTAAATGGGACACAATCACAATAATGATGCAGAGCATGCAACACTGATGAAATGCGGTGTGTTGCTTCATTGCACTTTAAAGCTAATGAGGTTTCAAGCACATATGAGAATTATTTAAAGAAGTATCAGACTGGGGCTAAATGACTGCCGTATTTTTCGGACTATAGGCCGCTACTTTTTTCCTACACTTTGAACCATGTGGCTTATAGCCCGGTGCGGCTTTTCTGTGGATTTTTTTTCAACCACCAGGGGGCTCTTTAGCAGGAAGTGAATCATTGGAAGTCAAAACTGGAAATCAAAGAAGAAAGTGCTAATTTTGATTTAGAACAAGCTCATGCTAGCAGCAGGCACGACGGAGAAATTTCTTCAAACTCATATGAGGCAGCTTGTAAGTTGGGGGCTAAAGATCTGGCAGTACAGGAGGGAAATAGACCCACTGCACGTAAGCTCGTCGTGAACGAAACCATGGTTCGGATTTGGAGACGGAGGGCTATGTCCTTAATAAATCCAGCAGATTTATTAGGTCGCAGCCCTTTGCTGGGTCCTTATGGAAAACCGAGAGCGGCGGAGATACCAGCGGCTTATAGGTGCACTCTATAGTCCGGAAAATACGGATATTCTTTCAGAATCATGTCGCATTTTGTACACAATACTAATAACAAACTGAACAACTAGACTCACTATGTGACACTCGATTTAATAACCTCTTCAACTCTTAAAGGATATCAATATAGATGCATTAAAATATATTTTTACTGACCTGCGATTGAGAAAAGATGAAACACACATGTTGAGCTTCCTTTAGCATCTAGGAAAGTTTATTCTTCTTCTGTGCCCAACCTTCTCTTTACCACCAATGTGACATACGTCACCTAGCGGTTTCATGTGGAATTGCGCTGAATAATTGAAATACAAAAGAAATTAAGGATAGAAAAAGAAAATAATGTTGGGGTGCGTATTGTCATATTTAGTGTTTTCATTTACTTAACTTGTTTTTACAGTTACATATAATTTAAAGATATTAACAAGGCAATAACAATTGTGGCACCAGTGATTTTGATTTTATACTGTACAACTGTTGGGCATCTTTTATATGGAAGTGTAAAATTGTGGAAATAATCAGGAAAAAAGAAAAGTATATATTCAGAAAATAGGTCAAAGCACTGTATTCACTTGTAAAAAAAATTAGATTTTGGTACCAATGAATCATAAAGTTTCAATTTAGAAAGTTGTGAAACCCATTTTCTAAATTTAAACGCAAAGGACAACTCTGCCCTTTACAAGTTAACACATTTTGTATATGGAATGCATCTTATTGCCAAACATTAAAGTGATTTTGTCTAAAGACAGATTTTTCCGGCCTCATTTCAAGCTGCTTTAGAAGAGCAGAAAATACATTAAATGGTAGAAAAAAAAAAAACAACCTTTTGCGTCATTAATAAAATAGATGAGTTTAATTCTTGTACCTCTTGCCAACGGTTATGGATGATGGTAACTGTTGCTATGCATTCAAGCCTGGTAATAAAGCTGCTTGCCAAATAGTTGATAGCTGCAGCGGCCGGCTCCCAGGGAACAGAACACAGACAAGAACAGAGCGGCATCCAGATGGCGTACGGACTCAGACTACCCAGAGTGCTTTGAGAAATCGAATTGATTTTCCCTCCATGATATCACTGTGCACAGCCTTGCGCACAGTTTTAGGGGTAGGTATAGCAGAGAGGGAGATATTAATGTAAAGAAAAAGACAAGGCACAAAATATGTACTCCCTGCCTGGAGGTGGTGGCAAAAAGTATTGCAGAGATTCTGTAATTAGAGCCTAAGTCTGTTTTCTCCTCCTTGTGACCCTTTAAGTTTGAGACAGAGAGCCACTATCTCTCTCAATGGGACAAGAGATCAAACAGACTGCCTGATATATAGAGCAGTAATTAGCATGTTTCAACATAAACCTCTCCATCATATATATATATTCAACCCACTGTTCAGTTTCATTTAGAGATCTACCAGATTTGTGCTGCAACTTCGCTGTGCTCTCAAACTGATAATAAGGAAGATGATACAAAATCAAATGAGTGCTTCTTTTTCCCATCTTCTCTGCACTTCATAGGAATTCAAATTACTGCAGCATTCTAAGAGCAAATGCTGAAAAAATTACACATTAGCCAAAAAAGGGTTCTTTAGAAGAAAATAATAAGGTGGCGCCGAGAACTTTTATTATAGAAGAAAAAATCTAGCTCTCCCACACTCTCACAATGCGGTCATGTGGAAATTAGTAATCACAATATCAGTGTACTTCCTGTCAGTGACTGATTAAACCATTACCTAAGCCCCAAGATTTGCCCCCTGGTGAGTTCATGTTTTGCTGCTGCGTGTGCACGCTCCCAGAGAGCAGGTTGATTTATGATGGAGAGGAAGCAGTTTGCTCAATCAATCAGCTTCTGAGAACTAATGAGGAATAAAAACTAAATCTGGCACTCAGTCAGACACATCAGCAGCCCCAAAGAGCTCTCTGCTTGGGAAGAAATACTTTTTATTGGCACCACATCTGACTGTTAGTCTCCAGTATGGAACGCCACGGATTGTAATCAGAAAAAAGTGCCCCTCACTGTGACTGAGGGTATCAGTTTATCCAAACTTGCAATGTTAAACGTGGTACCGCAAACATATTTTGAATCCTTTATACAGTTTTTTAATTGTATTTTATTTTGATTTTATGAAATGGACCAAAACGGTGTAGCAGCTGCCAGACAAAACAGAACCTGGAAGGTGTATGAGTTGTAATTGAGGAACATTTTTTTCTTCATTATTTTTTCTATAGCACAAATCAGACCCAAAGGCTTTTCTCTTATTTTTATCTCATTCAAAACTGTTTAGATGCTGTTTTTACTGTACGGACTTGCAAAGCATGTACAACATTATCACTTTAAAAAAAAAAAAAAAAAATTTCTCTCCCACAGTGGCATTCATTAAAAGTTTTATTTAGTTCTGATGAACAGAAAACACACTGTTCACACTGTTCAATTTAAATGTATCCCCTTTTTACCTAATCTTTGCAGCTGCACCAACAAGTGAGAATAAAAGATCAAAAGAACCTGAATGACAGGGTTAAAGCTGAAATTCTGGTCTCCATTACCTAAACAGTTGGTGACCTCTTAGTTGGGTCGTTCTTTTGAGTTGCTTTCTGCATCTCCCATGATTTCTTTGTCATGCATCACCTTGTTAACTCTTCCTGAGCTTTTGAACTTCCCCAAAAAGTACAGTTCAAAGAGTAATCTGCCACCGCTCATGTGTCAAGAGACACTGCTCTGCCTGCAGGTGCGATATGTGGAGAGATAATTGGATTCTGACTGTTTAGAGCTTTTACTTCAAAACAATGCATCACTATGTATAATTCAGAGCCAGAAAAAGCTCTGAATTATACCCTTATCCAAAAGAACATCACCTCATTTTATATCCAATCGCTATTTACTCCGCTCTGCCGCTGAGCCAAAACCTGCTTCTGTAAGACTTTTCTCTAATGTAGAAAGCGGTTATGTTGCCAGAGTTTTTAAGACACTTGTCTTTGCACACAAATTGAGTTTAATAATATCCCATTCCTAAACATTTAATATAATGTGGGCTCAACAACATTTAAAAATTCCAGCTCCAAGATGTTTGTGGAAATATTTTGTCATTTTTCCAGGAGGGAATTTGTGACCTGCTGCTCAACTCAGGTAAGGTCAAAAGTCTACGCAGGCCACACAAATTCCTTCATAGCAAACTTGTCCAACTATGTCTATGTTCAATTTTTGCACATAGAAAGCACATGAGCACATGGAAGTAAAGTTTGGGGGTAAAAATGTTTATTTATAGTATGGGTGTTAGTGTTTCTTTCTGACTGTCGTAATACAGAAACACCATATCCTAATTTTGTTGCAATGATAATAAAGATATTCATCATTCTCAAAGATATGATTGCTGTGGTACTTGGGTGGTTAGGTTTTGATTGTCTTTTGTGTGTTAGACTTCGTTTTATTCATTTATATTCAATAGGTCTTGGCCTATTATAATAATTTCTCTGTCTTCAGAATTGTTAGAAACCTGTTGCCATATAGGTTAAATCCTTTTCGTTTGGTTTCTTTGTTTAATCTTGTGTTCTGTTCTTTGTTTTCATGTATTCTCATAGATTTGTGTTAGTCTGTGTCCCTTGGTATGTAGTTCCTTTTAAGTCTTAGCTCAGCTCCTTGTGTTGTTTCCTTCTCCCTGTTTCCCTGCTTTCCCTCTGCCACAGCTGCTCCACATCTTTTATGATTAGTTAATCTAATTCCTTTGTTATTTTCCAGCCGTAACTCAGTAGTTCAGCACCTACTTTTTTGTCTTTCTTTGCTGGATTCTTCCTAAACTCTGGCTGTGTTCAAGAACCTTCTTTTTCTGGGATCCCCCCTTAAGTTCACCGTGTCATTCTAGATGAAAGAACTCTGTTGCCACAGTCGATCTCTGCACTTGGATCTTTTACAAAGCCCCAACGTGACAGAGTTTGTCAAAAATGTCTTTATACATTACAGAAAATTAATTATTTTCACTGAGACTAGGGGTAAAACCAAAAACTGAAAAAAGTCTGTATCACAACCCCCTATTGCAAGACAGGAATATTTAATGCTACTTGGGGATCATCAGTAACAACTGAGCATTGCTACAGCCTTCCTTGCTACTGTTTCTTACCATGTCCATCAAATTATAACTGCATGGTTCTGGTCTCTACTTCCAGCAGGATAATTCACCATGTAACAAAGCTGCACTCATCTCAAACTGTTTTCTTCAACACAAGAATGAGCTGACTGTGCTATAATGGCCTCCACAATCTCCAGATCTCAATTCAGTAAAGCACGTTTAGGATATGGCACAATGGCAAATTTGTATCACAGATTTGCAGTTGAGAAATGTGCAGCAAATGCATGATGTTATCATGTTAATATCAATTAAAATGTGAGGAATGTGTCCTGCACCTTGTATAATCTAAATTAAGGTTCTTTTGCCAAAACACAGAGTCCAATCTGGTGCACGCATGGTGAACCTAACAAACCGACCAGTGAGTGGAGTGTCCACAATATACAGATTAGATGTAGCATGCTTGGTATGGTATTATTCTTAAACTTGGCATGGACCCACCCCCAAGGACATGACGCTGTCAGCACATTGCTTCCACTCATCTGCACAAACACAGAGGTGTAATAGAGGAGAATTAAGGAGGCTGTAATAGTGAGATGTGATGCTTGGTTGTAAGACAGCATGGCTAATTCCCTGGTTGTGTTATCTCTGAAAGACAGATGTTCCCAGCCAAGATTGTGGTGTGTGCACACACAAGACAAAGAAGGAAAAAAAAAAAAAAACTCACACACAAACTGCGAAAATGCAGAGATGTATGAACATGGAGCAATGCACAATGGGAGAGTTTAAAATAGTTTTATTGACAAAAACCAGAGATCAATGATTAAGATAACATTTCTGTGCTTCATTAAAGGACACAATGTGTTTCTGCAGAGTAAACAAAAGATAAAAAACTATTATTCTTAAAGAAAGTTTTCCTTGCAGGACAAGGATTCACAGCAGAGGATAAAGATCATTTGATACATGGCTTCACCCTGTGGCTGTCAACCTCTTGGGTTAGATAACCATCCATCCTATTATGCCATTAATTCAGTTAGAATGCATGGCCACATCCTAAAATACATCAATCTAGATGGATGAGACAAAGCTTCCTGTCAATGCACAAGTCAGGGGTGTCAATTTCATCCTCTGCATCCTCTTGTCCCGCTTGTCTAAATTTCTGTCTCCTTTCCAGGCTCTTTGTCAAGTCTGAGAATATTCATAAACTGCTCCTGCAACCACGCACAGTATCCATGATTCACAGAGCAGCCTTAACGGCCTCATTGAAAGGTTGAACAAATTGTGTATAGGCCTTGAAGCAAACACGAGTGGTTGAGTGTGACTTCAAGGAGGCTTTTTCCACAAATGAACATATGAAAGTATGTACAAACATTAGAGCTGCCTCTCATATTCCTTTTTTTTTGTCCTCTCAGCTCAGACCTCCCTCCTCCTGTTTCCGTTTAAATGGCTCTAGCTTTAAGTCTCCATATTCAGATAATTTCCTTCTTAATCCCTTCAGAGGACCTCCTCGCTTAACTTTCTAGTTAAGTCAGTGAGACACACTAATACAGGATAAACAACACACACACACCCACCCCTACATCTAGAAAATTTCACTTATCTGATGCAAGTACAACTGGTGGTTGCTTTGCTCAGCTGGTGTGTGTGTTTGACTATGCTTATTGGCTTTATTAAGGAATTTCAATGATTAGGGTCCAATCAAGTTGTTGTTTTGAAACACGTGCATTTTAAAGCTGTTAATCCAGGATTATTTCCCCTCCCCTCATTTTATTACCGTCAATTACAAAGAGGAAATAAAAAGTCACATACACGAACGCACACACAAACAAACACTAATTAAGGTTTGGTTTCCCTGGAGAATGAGCATGAGCATACTGCTGATGTCTCTAAACATAGCTCAACATAGCCTATAGACTGAAAAAGACAAATTTGGTTTATGTATGGCTACACACAAGGAATTAGCTAGCACTGCAAGATGATGTGTGTCTTTTAGTCGGTTCGGATATTTACTTTGTATCCAGTTATTGCTAGATAATTTTTTTTTTTTTTATAATGCGCAAATACAGGTTTATTGTATTTCTGGGCATTGAGAACCATTTTAACCTTTAGGCTAATTTAGGTGTCTGCCACTTTTCATTTACAAACAAATCCATTGTATTTGAGTCAGCTGTACGTATGTATGGATGACAAACAGGTAAACACAGATGTAGTGTAGAGAGATGGGTAAATTCTTCCATTTTCTTTATAAAAACATCCCGTTTATCACTTGTTCTAGACTGCCTCTAGAAATAGGCCTATTCAGGAAACGTTAAGAGGTTTTTTGAACATGCAACAATCTGGATTTTCAGTAAAAAACTTTTAGTAATTCACAATGTTCACATCACGATGCAGGCTTAGAAGTGCAAATACTATTCCTTATTCCATTTTCTTTTCCCGTACTTATCAGGGTCAAAAAAAAATATTTACACCGAATTTCATAATTTGAAGGAACCCTGGAAAAAACAGATTCCTACCAGTGCTGGCAAAACATCCTAGAAAAGAATGTGCATCCTTTCCCTAGTGACCTCTCAGCAAGTGAAAATACCCCAGCAGTCCTAAAGCTGATGTACAGGTGAGATTATGTTGAAGGATTTTTAGATCACCTGAGGCTTTGTTTGTCCACAGAGGCCCCTCTCACACTGGGTCAGCTTAGAATTATCAGACATGGCTGACCGCCTGAGTTCACTCACCCCCACAGGAGTCATTAATCAGACGGTGTTGCAGATGAGCCGTCCAGACACATGCCACAACACACGGGCGTAACCACAAAAATGCACAGACGCATTAGAGCCTGCTTTAATTAGAAAAAAGAAAATGCTGGATGACAGAATGGCTTCAGGTAGTCGTTCTTCAAGGCCTGCAGAGGTGCATCCCCATACACTAACCATAGCAGACATGGATATGGGAGACAAAAAGTCCAGTCCACAAATAAAGCATCTCATAAATTTGCAAAACTTTTACAACGTGGACACACACACAGAAAACATTATATCTGCAATTTTTTTCCTTCTTGGGGTATATTTAATGCTCCATAAATAAAAAGAATAAATGAAAAAAAAATGAATCAGATCAGGGTATTAAACGGCTGCCAGGCCTCTCAGCTTGCAGCAGTGTCACTATCTGCAACAGGATCTCTGATAACTCTCTTTTTTTTTACCAGGGTTGGGATTTTTCAAAGACGCCACGCTGCTGTGGATGTTCATGGTGTGTTGTGTGCACTAACAGAGATGGGACATGGAGAGATACCTAACTAAACAGACAAAAACTTACAAACACTCATCATCATGTTGCTATATTAATCTAAACCTTTTAATAATTTACTTTTGCAGTTCTTTAGTTGGGTATTATGATCAGGCAATCAACAACAGCAGTAGCAATAGCAGATTTTCTCTATTCCAAAAAGAGGAAAACTAAAATATTTATGCACCCTGGTACTATTTGGTGAAATGTCCCTTAGTCAGGGTCAGAGGAACCAGGTGTCTTCTAACAACTTCCAACATAATACTGACTGAATATCAGAAATGGTAATTATTTAACCATGAATGCTTTGCTAATGCAGACAGGGTTTTTAGGAAAAGTTTCCACATGTTCTGTTTGTTTATGGTACAGACAATTGCAGAAGCATTTTTTTCTACCTGCTCCATCCATTCCAAAAGCATCACTTAAGAAACATATAACTTCTGTCTACATTTCAGACGTTTATATTGAGGCTCTAAGTTTTTCATACCCTTAAATGAGAACAAACGAGATAGGTATCTCTCAATACATAATAAATCAATGTAAAGGGGTATGTTTTTTATTTTTAAAAACTGTCTTTTATTTTTTTAAAAATGGATGAAAAAATAATTGACCTCTGTCTCAAAGATCCATGGAAAAATTTTTAGTAGCATTTTAGGATATACCAATTAAGATAAACATTTAATAGACAAAAAAAAAAAAAAAAATATTTATCAGTCCAAAGGATCACATACTGAACTGGTTGCTCATCCTGTTTAGAAGTGATGAAAAAAATCTGATTTATTTGTCTATAAAGATTAAATAACCATTTCTTTACCAGAGTCATCAGTGCACTGAACTAGAATGTGCAGTAACATTTTAAGTGGATGTTTCATCAATCTTGACACATTTTATAGTTTGTATTTTAATACTTTTATGAATCTGCTTTCATAGCCTTTTCACAGGTTTTTGTGAGCTGTGTTTCATGTTACCTTAAATAATATGTGACTGTTCTTTCAGCATTCTGAATGTGTAGCTTCAGTGACCAAATACACATAGCGCCTAAGAAATGTTTTTCCATTCTGTTTGTCACATCACAACTTCCAACCTTGAATGCATTGTTTGGAAATGCTTTCCTGACCCGAATTGCATTATTAATACAAAATAGTCAAGACAAGAATTGCATCAAAATCTAATCTAGTCTTGTTAAATTTGAGTTTAAACAGATACTAATTAAACAGTGTAGTCAATATATATTAGGTCTAAATAGAGCAAAGGCAATTGTTCTCATTTATCTTTTAGATTTGAAGCCAGAATGGCTGTACAGCTTATAGTAGAGATTTGAAAACATTTCAGACTCATTGCTCTGTGCTGAAAGAGTAAATTGGTACATAGTCAATACTTTAATGCTTTAGTGCTGCTGGGGCAAAAGACATTCTCTAACAACTTTGGCCACAAACAGCAAACATATTTATAGGACTAAACCTTTATATGGTGCTGCACTACGTATTTAATACATTGTAGAAAATAATTGTATGCCACAATGCAGACCCAGGCTTTTATGTCCTATTAAAAGGACGTTATGTGAAGACTTGTGTTAAAAAGTCAGTTGCTCGTTTCTCTGTTATGCAAGTCACTTTGAACACTCAAGCAGCAACAGAGCGAGCAAGAGCTATACTCTGCATGAGTTAATGTCAGATTCACTCTATTGTCTTAAGTTACTGAGTTTAAGCCCCCAAAAATGAAAAAAATAAAATAAAAATAAAATAAAAATGAGACGCATGAAGCATAAACTGAATACCATAAAAATTCAAGCGTTTACATAAACACTGTGCATTAAAATCACAGCGCATGTAAAAATAGCATGCAGTGTTAATAACTGGGCTTCTCTGACAATGCTTGGAGGGGAAAGCAGTTCTGCTTGTGCTGAGGAAAAAAGAATAGAGTAATTAACATGCTTCTTTTGTGTTTTTGTTTTGTGTATGTGCGGTACATTCTCGCTTGTACAAAACTGTGTGGGTGTGCAGTGAAGGTAAAGCATTCAAGGGCTGATGGTGAGAATTAAGCCTCTAAAAACTAATTTCTTTCATCGGCATCTGTCGAGAAGATTAGGGGAAGCATTACTCAAGTATGCACTTATTTCGACAAAAGCATTTAGCAACTTAACTGAAAGAGATTGAGTAGATTTTTAATACCGCTCTGTTTGTGCAAATCAATTTAATCTTTGAAAAGCCAGTACAAAAAGGCACTTTGAAGAGGGCACAAAAACTCAAGCAAAACATGATGGGGTGCAGTCAGTGCTCCATGGGGGACTGTGCTTCCTCTTCATTGTCACTGCAAGGTTCGTAGTCGTCGTCCACTGCTGGGTCTTCGTCTTCTTCCTCGATTTCTCCTCCCAGTTCACCCAGCAGCTGTTCTGCATGCTCCAGCATTGGCTGGTCGTCGCATCGCAGCTTACTGTACAGCTGTAAGGAGACAAAAGCAGATAATGTGAGTGCTTGAAGGATGGAAATTGCTGTGGAGCAGAAAAAGGGAATGTTTTCAGACAGCTGCGTCTAATGAGTCAATTTATTTCAGCAGCCTTGTGGTCATGTTTGTAATTGAGAAGTGGTTCTCAAAGTGTTTACCTGGATAAATCAAGGCTAAATAAAAAAACGCAGAAATACTGAAGTGAAGCGACTAGTCATTTTCTGGTATGAAGTTCTTATATGACATGATAAAAATATACCATGGTTTCTCTAGAGGGAAACCATGGTATATCAATAATATCAGTTTTAATAATAATAAACCAAACATTGCATAACAACGTTGAGATGTGTCGTCAAACTAACCCCTGAGTTCCGAGATAACTGGTACACAGCATGAAACTTTACATCTAGTGAGGCTAAGGCAGCAGTATAGTAAAAGTAAGAAATAAGTGGGAGTAGGCAGTGGTGATCTGTTGATTTTGCGTGAGAAACTGGAGGGACCGTTTATGAAGTAGCCTCATTGCACAAATTTTTAACAGCAGCAAAAAGCTTACAGAAGCAGCCCTAATCACACTGCACCATTGTCCCATGGACCTACAACTGAAGGGGCGCCAGGAAGTGTGCATTACAGGTCATTCGTATGGGCTGCTTTTGTAATTGAAATGGACAAACTAGCGTACCAAACCGTACAGACCTGTGCCGTATCGCTCAATAATTAGATTTAAGCATTTCAGCATTAGGCTACGTGAAATACCCAGTCAAATCTGTGATTCGGCAGTGGCTACCTCAGCTTTGCTAAAGCCTTTTTGTCCTTCATTTGTCAAATTAGCACATTTGGATACACAGTTTAGCAGCACAAGAGACAGAAGAAATCTCCCATTTTTCTTCCTCTTGCTGTTGTGAGATGCATCCACTCCTGTGCACACACATAGACAGTAAAATGTGATTTGAAAGAAAAAAAAAACGCAGGGCTGTTCAAAACTGTCAGTAAATTTATCTCTGCAAAATAGCCTTCCTGTGTGTAATTACTGAACTCGAAAAAGGGACTGGATGATGACATTGTGGTTTTGTATGCACATTCAGAGTATGGAAAAACAAATGCAGCCATTTAAATCTAACTACCGTTTCTAGAAACCTGGAAAAACCACGGTGATTGTGTTCAATGCAGGGAATCTTATTTAGTTTTAAAAATGTGTAGCATAGAGCACACACTCACTTAAGCTCATGGACAATACACAGCAGAGCGGCATCATTCTTAGTAAAAGTGTAACGAGGCCAGGGGAGTGAGTGATTGTGACTGCTTTGCCCCAGGACCAGTCTCTAAGCAACAGCAGGTCCTGACAGGAGACACGCAGTCCCATGGGAACTCATTTGGAGTGTTAAAATGTGTGCTCGGTGTGTGTGTGTGTGTAAATTTAAGCGGATGCTGTCTCTGCAGATCGGAGCTCCGGGGATGCAGAGCGTGACCCAGGTCCAGGCACAGAAACAGATACCAGGGGGGAGAGGTGACCCTGCCAGACTCTTTCAGAACACCACTGCTGCACACATACACAGCCACACAAACCAAGGGATTTTCATTACAGGGTTTTCACTTTCAAGTGCCTAGAGATGTATACCTGCAAAAAAAGAGAGGCTTGCTGTGCAATAGGGTTGGCAATAGGCTTGGCTCAGAGTAAAGAATACTTGCATGTTGCAGCCTCGGGCAAAAAATAGTGGCGTATTTCACATGAGCTTCATTTGAGCAATAATGAAATACATGAGGCGAACATTTTCAAACTTTGTCTGCTTTCTAAGCCACTGGATGCTCCCTGGAAATTCTATCTGCAGGTAGTAGATATTTTCTGCAAATCAATAGCACATTGTGTCTACGGGACGGGACGCGATTATTCTTTGTGAAGGTTTGAGAGAGGAAAACAAACAGGAGCTATTCTTTACGCATCCCACAAAGAGCGCTGCTTAGATCAGCATGGCTGTCGCTAAAAAAAACGAAAAGACAAAACACAGGCATTTCTCATTTAGAGCAGCCAGGTTTTTTTTCTCTTCTCACTTTCACGGCCCAGAGAGCTGCCTACGGAGGGAGAGTGTGTGCGGGTGTGTGATCGTATAACTTTTTCATGCTTTTTCTTGCTCCACTTTAAAGTCATGGACCAAAGCGCACCTGACCACTACTATAACTGCTTGCATGTTTCATGCAGTTGTACAGGTAAGATTGCACGAACACAACCATTGTCGATATATGCTCCTGCATTTTGAAGTGACTTTGGATTTAACAAGTCGCAGCTTCTGTGGAATAAATATTGCCTCAGGTTACAGTTCTTGTCAGTTTTGGGCTTTGATTTAATGCTTTTGAACCATTTTTTCCAGGGTAGGATGATAATGTAACATAACTTTAATGACTTTTTTAGGAAAAAAGATTGACAAACAAGTCTGAATTTATCTCTTATCCACACAAGGTTGAAATTATACATACAAGATTAAAAGCAGAGTGGCATATCTCTCATATTTTCTCACTAATATTGGTCCCATAAAGCTCTGGAGAAGAGGTTGAATTGATATAAATTTAAATTGATCAAAATGTTCTTTTCTTGAACCCCACCTTTAGGCTTAGTTTGTGGATTGCATCGGATTACAATAGATACTAGCCTGATTTTCTTATTGGGAAACCAGTTTTGGTGTGTGTTTTGGATCATTTTAGTGCTGGAAAACCTAGCTGTGTTCAACTTTCAAAAGTCAGCTAAGTAATTTTGAAGAAATCATTTTTGTTAGATGCAACACAAAAGTGCCAATAGCAATGGAACAAACCCTCAGAATGATGCAACCATGGTTGCATCATTCTAATATCTTGACAGCTACACCTCAATTCCTCCAAACATACAAAGCAAAACGTTTTCATTCACCAGTAGTTGTAAAATTTCCTCACTACCAAATATTACAGAGTTAACTGTAAGTTCAGCCTTTGCCAGCAGAACTTTGCTTTGCTGAATATAAAGTTTGATGGTGGGGGTATTGTGGTGTTCATGTTTTGTTCAGATTTGGACTTGGTTCCTTACTTCCAGAGACAGGAACTCTTAATGCGATATTAAGATATTTAGACATTTCAGCCAATTGCAACTGTATGAATAATAATTATCTGTTATCTGTCTCCGAAATAAGAAATATATATTCATTTGCTATAACCAGCTTTACATTGACACTTATTTTATTTGTATAGCTATCCATTTACGTAATTTCTACTGTCTAAAGCCGAGTGTCTTTACTTTCAGCATTATAATAATCGTACAACACACAAAAGTGTTGTAGGAATGGTCAAAATGTAAAATATATATATATTAAGTCCACAACATGTATGGATAATCTGGCAACTTAAACAATAACAAAAACGAATGCTAAAAGATTATAAATTGAGGGAAGTTTGTAGAAAATTAGATACACGATGTAACCTCTGTAGGTAGATGGTGGGTTAAAATGCCCTTGCAGTCACTTTCTTCTTATTTTCAAAATTAAAATAGATTGTACCATAAAATACAGGTGAATAAGATGTTTTTAATTCTCTCCCCTTTTATTAGATGCATTATAAATGTATTATAATCCAGTATGAAGAAGATAAATGTGTAAAAGCTACACACCATTCGACCCTGTGTCCAACAATGTACTCTTTTCCTTCCATTGCCTGGTAGGCAATTTGAAGAAATTGCCTACCAGGCATATGGTAGATAAAAGACAGGCTGATTATGTGGTAAAAGCCTAATCATTCCATCATTGTTCGCCCTCTGCTCCACACCTATGCTTAACTTCCACTTTCGTTTCACCTTTTCTTTTATTTCATTTGCTAATACCGCTGCATTTCTGTTGTCCACTTTTTTTTTCCTTTTCAGCTTTACACTCTTACACTCCCCTTAGACGACCTTGCAGTCAAGGAGACGGATGTCTCTGCTCGCTCTCATCTATATATTCGTACAGAGAGCACACAATCGTCTACCATTTTGGCAGAATAGTGCCAAGTCCTCTCAATGAACTCCTTAAGGTCTGAATATTTCTTCATTAGACCATATTTTTTTCCTCCCAACTTATCTGCTGTATCTCACTGTTTTATGAACATTTCTACACTGGCAAGGGTGTGACAGTGGGTGAGATTAGAGCTTCTGGAGTGTGAACAGGGCATGTCGCTGAAAATCTCCAGAGAGTTGACCGCAAAACTCACACAGACTCACATAACTTAACACCCCTCGTCCTCCAGTCACATCCTTGTAAGGAAAAAGCATTAAAATTACACGACTAGCCCCCTGCCCACAATCTGTGCTCGTGGGATACCCTTTCAACCACTTCAAATGGCTAAGCTTTTGACCTCTCTTTGCCCTAGCTTCCTTTGCTACACACACACACATCCACGCCTTCACGCCATCATACATAACACTGTCCCTGTGTGCATACACCGCAGATCCCTCCTCAAATCGCACCCTATCTCGAATTCCATTTCACGTCCGGTTTACTATTGATTTTACCCAGGTCCACTATTCACACCCGCTGCATCAACACACACACAAACGCACACCAAGTCTAATTCATTCCCTTTCCTGGTCGCCCCCTCTCTTCTTTTGCTCTCCAACTCACTCTGCTGGTCATCTCCTACTCTTTTTTTCCAATCAATTCTCCCCCATTGTTCTCTTTTGCAAAGCAGTTTGCACCTGATGCATTTGGCAAAAAACCCACAGAAATTAAATAATACAAACAATTCAGCAAATTTGAGCATACATGAATACATACAGTGCTTTTTTCACATTTTAACATGTTACAATTACAAACTTCAATATATTGTATTGGTATTTTATGTAACAGAGATTATTGAATAATTGTACAAAAAGATTTCCTTTTACTTCATAAACAAAAATCTGAAAAGTATGAAAGTACAATGTTTGTACTTAAACATTGTGAGTTAATCATTTGTAGAGCCCCTTTTGCTTCTCTTCCAGCAGAAAGTCTATGTCTCTACCAGCTTTGCCTGGTCTAAATTTTTTTGACCATTGCTTGAAAAATAGATAAACCAACATTAAGTTGAATAGAAAACAGATGTGAACAACATTTTAGGTTGCACCACGCATGCTTGGCTGGACTTAGGTCTCTACTTTGTGCTATTCTAAAACATGAATATGCTTTGGTCTAAACAATTGTAGCTTTGGGTGTAGTTGTCGAGTTTCTGTCCTGCATAAGGTGGAGCTAAACTCCAGTCTCACCATTTATCAGCCTCCAACAGGTTTTTTTTTGCTGTGTTAATTTTCCTCTATGAGTATAAATTAACAAATGTAAGTTTTATCTCATCTGACCAGAGGATCCTCTTTAGTATTTGCTTTGACAAACTGCACACCCTTGCCAGAGCCTTTGTTTGGACTCATATTCAACAATGACTTATTTTATCTCTACTCAAGGCCAGATTTGTAGAGTGCAAAACTAATTTTTGTCTTGTTGTTGGTAGTTTCTACCACCTGAGCCGTGGATCTCTGCATCTGTTCCAGAGATAACATGGGTCTCCTTGATCAACTTGTCAATCTAGGTGATCATCATGTATTTGGAGGTATGCGTTTGATTGTTTTTAGATGATGGATTTATATTTTAGGTGTCTTCTAAAAAACCTTGGGGCACCAAATTTTATTTAGCAGTGAATACAAGTGCATACCACACTTTTAAGACTTTTCTGTGTAATTTTTTTTTGAGAAATCAATCACTTCCTTCAATTTGATAAATATATGATAATTTGCTGGTTTATCTCATAAAACTGCAATAAAACACTTTAGCTATTACAAGACAAAACCTGAAAAGGTTCAGTATGTATGAGTATCTTTGCAAGACCCTTAATGTGCATGTACCCGTCTCACACAACGTCCCCCCCCCCGCACACTTAACTTACCAGGGTCATAAAGCATACAGAACAGAAGTGGACTGGTGCCAAAACCAGCCGCTGGGCTTTGTGGGCCTCATTTCCAAGTTGGAACCCATTTTAACTAGCAGAGACTTATCGTCAATAATTAAAACTCAAGCTGAGGCTTCAAAATAAATCTCAGATTCAATCTAGATTGCATCTAAACAATGGACGGACGTGCACACATGCAACGCTACAGAACTGAATGTGCTGTGAGGGAGCCGGAACACATTCCACCTCACCTTTCCAAGGTCTTTGTGCTTTACCGTTCACATTATTCTTTTGCTCTACTCGCCCTGCAGAGAAACTGCTATGCTGTTTATCCGTCACGCTCCGATGTCTCGCACAATTCTTTCATAAGACTTTCAACCTACTTTCTTTGCCTTCTTTCTTGTCAAGCAACCCAGCTAAGTACTTAATTTATCCTGTTTCTTGTTGCATTTTTCCAATTGTCTCATACTCCCCATTGCTGGCAACTATGATCAATATGCACAAGATTCCCATGCGCTCTCCCTCTTGCCTGCTGCAAACTGGCCTTTCTGTCTCAGTTGAAGACGCAGACTAGAGATGCTTAGGAGACAGTCAAGTCAATATATCGCCAGTACAGAGAGAACAAACATCAATGTATTGTCACTAACTTGCCGCTACTCATTTCTAAGAGCACATTTTGGTGTGGCAGATGGGTAGAGAAGATGCATAACAGGAGGCAATGGGGGTGGAGGGACTAAGAGAAAAAAATAGTAGGTGGGGCCTGCCATCCTTTAGCCCAGGCTGCCTGATTTACAAGGCTATTGGATTTTAGACTAACATGAATCACTGCTCCACAGAGGTATTACTCCCTGACAGAATGACAGAATAAATGAGACACATCACTTGGTTTGTGTGTGTCTGTTTGTGGGAAAGAGGGAAAGAGGGAGGGGTGTGGCAAAAGGAGCAGGGTGAAAACTTTAACATCTTTGAGATTCTGCACAGCTATTTCTGATGCAACAATGAAGCTTAGTGAGAATGGGCTCATGTTCATGGTGCTGCATAAGCTATTTCTCTGACAAGAACCAAGTCTTCGGAGAATAACCTATTGTGGCAGCTTACTGGACGTTAACTATCTGCACTCACTGTTGAAGCACATAATGGGGGGAGAAACTGCACTCAGTTCATACCAATGTTGACGCACCATACACGCTTAAAGGAAAGTGTATTTAAGAATAGACATGGTACAAAGATGTATTAATTTCCATATTTGTAGAGATTTTTTTATTGATATCTTAAGTGTTCAATGCATGTGAATTATTATTTGTTTGGCTTTTGATCTGTTGGTTTTTCTCCTACGAGCATGTTTACATTGACAATGAGTTAACGTAGTCTATTGACTCAAAACCTTAAGTTACAAAACTTTTGACATATTACTTCATTAAAATTGAACAAAGACAATGATGTTGCTGATATTTTTTCAACAAAATTACCTTTTTAGCATTAGTCAGGTATGACCTTGCAGCATCCTGTAAAGCCTTCCACTCCTCCTTATTCTCCTCCGATGCTTCATTTCCTTCTCTTTCTTGGTGTTGTTTTGCTTTGTCCCACTGGAGGTAGCACACCCAGCCGGACAGATACCAAACCTAAGAGACGCAGATCGAGAAGGGTAAGCTGGAGAAACTTCAGTTGCAAATAGCAAGAGCTCTTAATTTCAGTTAGATTTCTGCATTAAGAAAGAGGGATTTCAGAACTGATGATACATGACAGGTAGGATACATTTTTTTTGTTGTATGTACACCATTATCTGACAGAAAGCTGGAGCTGCAGCAACTAAGGCTATTTGTAGCAGGGAACTTTCTTAAAATATGTTACTGTCCAATCATTCCTCTTCTTAGCTTACAGGAGAGGAACCTGGAGTCCTCTCCAAATTTCTGGAGAGGACTCCAGGTTTAATATAATTCAGAGATGATATTAAACAAACTTAGGTTTCAACAAAGGGTTATTTGAGCTAAGGATGCACATTTTATCAGTAATGGGAGAAATTGAGGACTTTTGCAAACCTAAACATAAAACAGTATGGCATTGTTCTAATATGCAATTGAGCAGGTGTATCTAATAAAATACACAATGATTGTACATGTTACTTGTATCCCAGTAAAAAAAGTTGTTGATTTGAGTATTTTTGTGTTGAAATATTTAACTGACACAAAGGCAGAAACAAGCAGGAGATTCCAAAAACAACAGGAGCACATGCTGTTTTTGTATTTTCCTCGGAAATCAGATTTTGAAGCTTAGGATATGTATCACACCTGAGCAGCAAACATTAAAAGAAACAACAACATGTTCACCATTGCACTTGTTAATTATCCCAAATATCAGTAGGTAGAGATAATAAAGAAGGAAAAAAAAAATTATTCTATTAATCAAAAAAGTTCAAACAGAGCTGGAATATTTTAACTCTAAGTATCTGCTCCGAAATCATCTAGTTTTCTTTACTTCCAATAATCATGCTTCTTGCCTCTGGATAATCACATCAACTGAGCTGCACCAAGCCTTCCACCTTTAAAAACAATCACGTCTAACTCACTCCAAACTCGGAGGTGTGTGTGCGCCTCTCATCTGAGGCCAAAGATCACCCACCCACTGTTCTTCAAGCACCAAGAAACGAATATTAGCTTTATTCATTATTCATTGAGGGTAGCAGCAGTGGGAGACCCAGCACCTTTGACAAATCAACCATTTAGCTAACAAACACATCGTGGCATGGCACGCTGAATCCAGAATTGTCGCCCAGCAGGCTGAGTAGGAGGCTACCCCTTCCCCCTGCAGCTGTGCTTATCACAACAGCAGCAATGATACAGAAATAGGACTCTGGTGTTTTTCCTCATTGTGGCATTTACTTAGAATGCAAATCAGCAAAAAGCGTGAGAATATCATTGGAATAAATGATCTTTGAATTAAATTCCTAATTCAAACACTAGTTATCTTAAAAAATTTTATATTTTCAAAATTTTTGTGACAGATTGTCCACCAAGAGATGAGTGGAGGAAACAAAAACGACTGAACGTCTATATGAAATTTTTTTTAAAAGTGAGCTAATTAAGAACTTAGAGAAATCTATTCCACTCAGCTACAACTTCACACAAAAGCACACGTATTAGAAGGAATTCTGAGTGTGTCAATCAAATCGCAGGCTCTGTTATAATTTTAAAGTCAAGTCGCATCTTAGCTCCCATATGGCGCCACCGAGGGAAGAACAAAGCGATCATGAATCAAGCGAATACCTTTGAAACAAGATTGGCAAAGCACCAGCTCGGTTGTTTGTGCAGACTTAATGTTATGTAAGTAGGGTTCCAAGCTTTGAGATGCAAGAGTGCAAGCAGGCAGATGTGAGAGCTCAACACTTATCAGCTGCACAGAGGAGGAACTGACACAAGGAAGGAAGCACGAGGACGAGGGGAGTGAGTTACTGCCGTGTTTAAATATGTCTCCCTTATGTATTTCTTCTCTGTAAAATGAACAGAAAAGGAAAACTGACCATTTGGACCAGTTTTTTTGTTTGTTTGTTTGTGTGGCTTGGTGGAGGTCTGCTCAAATCAACTGTCTCAAGAGTGAGTGTAAAAGTTCAGTCCCCCGATGGCTGCTCTCAATCTGGCTGTGGAGGGGTTTGTGTGGGAGGCTGAGCCTGAGGGTGGAGTGCAGGGGAAAAAAAAAAAAAAAAGAGAGGAAGAGTGCTCTTCTGTGTAACGCTAAGCGACAAACTCCCATTTTCTGCTACTGACAGAGGATTTTTAGAGCAGATTGGCAAAAACCTTTTACTGAACCACTAAGAATACAGCTATTTATGCCACCATGGAATAGGTTCAGTGCCAAGTTCAATATGGTCTTGGTTATAAATTGGCACACCTAAATTATGGATTCTTATTCACTGTATGTATAAAACTTATCACAAGTTAAAGCCTTTAATAAGGCCGTGTCTCGCGGGTATCCAGGACAGATCGTCGGTCCATCGAAGGGCAACACAGAGACAAACAACAATACACACACACACTTAAGTAGAATTTAGAGAGACGATCAATTAACCTGACAGTCATGTTTGTGGGAGGAAGCCGGAGTACCCGGAGAGAACCTACGCATGCAGACTCCATGCAGAAAGACCCAGAGCCAGGAATTGAACCCAGGACCTTCTAGCTGCAAGGCAATAGTGCTACCACTGTGCCACTGTGCAGCCCTCATTGTCATTATGAATGATGCTAACTAGAACCATAAATCAAGTCCTTTTTCTTTTTGTCAAGATTTTTTTTTTTTATAGTAATTTATCTTCATTTTTCCCCAAGTTTCATGACACAGTTTTCAGCAATACTTCTGTATTTGTGTGAGCACAGTGCTCACATCAGATGACCTCAATTCCAGTCACCGATGGCTTAGTTTAATCAACAATTTCAAAAAGATAGAGCTTAACTATTTTCCTTTAAAATTCCACTCATAACTGAGAAGAGGTCTATTTTAGTTTATTTCTATTTCAGTCTGATCATTTTCAGCATTATAAAGTTAATCTCAATCTTGGGAAAGTGAAACACTCAAATTTAATCTTCAATACACAAGGGTTTAATACCAGTGTTCTGGATACACATTTGCCTGTGTTCTTTCACCCTCATATGGCCATAATTTATTATAACAAGGCGTGACATTAACACCTGGTTATATTTCTATTTTTCAATAAAATCAATCAGACATTGTTTTATGTTTTTGTTCATATTTTTCCTACAAGTTATGATATGGTATGCACCAAATGACTAAATCTAATCGTAATTATTTTTATTTTTTATCAGATCAGTTTTGCAATAATCCTGTGCCTGTCAAGAAATCCACTAACATTCAGAAAAATATTTTGTTTTTACCCAGACCCTGCCTGTAACAGCCTGCTCTTGGTTTGTACGATTTCTCTTCTATTGATCCTTCAAAGTTTAAAGTTGTCATTTCCCCCCGTACAATATTAAATGAGGCCTCATAGCTGGACGCTATATAACAACCTGCTCCTTTCCCACTGTCCCTTTGTGCAGCAACATGTATGATTGGGTCCTGCTTTTATGTCTCTCTGAAAGACTCTGAAACTTCGTCTGAGACTTAGTTTTCAGACACGGGGGCACAAATTGTTCTAAATTGCAGTGTAATTGTCTGTCCTTACCATACCTTTGATACATTCAGTTCCTCCATTTGAACCAGCAATGAATTGGGCAGTATGGGAAAAATTTCCACAAGTTTTATATTTCAGTATGCCAGTCTTTTGCTTTAAAGCTGCCGTAGGTAACTTTTATAAAACTTGTTAAAACTGTCAGTATATCCTGACAGTACAGTGTAAGAAAGATGCACAATAAAAATATATACAAATCATAAAGCTCCTTTGCCTCCTAGAGCAATGCACTACGCCTGGTCATAAAAAAAACAATCAGAGCCAGGAGGAGGGTCTTAGCACTGTTCAATACGCTTGTGTACATCCTTCTTCAATCTTGAGTATAGCTCAAGATTGCCAGTTTGTTGCAGCTGTGCTAAGGGCGGAGAAACAATTTACCGTTACAGGAAAACTGTTTATCCTCTGTCATTGGTGGCCATGTTTACTAGCTGGCAGCAGAGAGCAAAGGGAGGATGTGAGCAGTGCGTACATGTGCTCTGATTTATTTTCTATAAACAGACTGATGCACCACATTTTCATAAATATACGGTGTCCATTATTATCCAGAAATCTTCTGGATATGGAGCCTTATCCAATTTGGTGATAAACCATGTTTTTCAAGAACTGCATCACAAAGCAAAAGTGATAACTAAGTGGCCCAGGGATCCAGACAAGGACATTTCAGGTTAATGGCAAGACAATTATATAGATCTTAATCCCAATAAAAGCCTACAGTCATTCCTCAAAAGGAGACTGGACCAAAAAAAAAAAAAAATCTGTGATTTCAAGCACTTACAAAGCAAGAATAGTTCACCATGTGCCAGAATTTGGCCCAGAAGTTGGCATCTAAAGTGGCATTATTGATGAATTGCAGAAATCCTCTAAAAGAATTGCTGATATTGTAAAACAGAAGCTTTGCTTAAAACTGATGTATTCATCAATAAAAGCGTGTGAAACTTCACAAAGTTTATTATTAATCGGCAATATACCCTAGAAGCAAATCTAAGTCTAAGACCGGGCAATGGTGAAGCAGCAACATTTCTCATAAACTGAAGTAACTGTCACTCTCAAAATCTTTGGCAATGGCTAACTTCAAGATAACATTACTGGATACTGAAATATCTCCTTTCAGTTCCCAGTGTTAAGCAAACAGAAACACAACTTATTACTTATTACAGCGTTGTTACAGTATAAGCCACTATTAATGTAAAATGTATGTTTTGTGAACATTGATAATAATTCATATTTGAGTCATCTGTTTTATTATTTTTGGAACCACATCTACATCTACAAAACCCTGCTAATATCAAGATGACAATAATTCTGAGAGTAAAGTCTTATGAGAATGCAATATAGGTAGAAATGTTGATACTTTTAAACACAAATAACCCCTCAGCTGAAAGAACTGAGCATTTCACCTTCTCCACTGAAGCTATAAGAGAGGCAGTTTGATACAGAAGTGGGCACTGCATCATGATAATGAGGCTACAGTTTAAAAAAATAGGTATTTTAGTCCATTGGATTGACAAGCAATAATACACAAATATACTTCCTTTAGCAACCAGCTTGCTCAGCAAACATAAGAGACAGATATGTTTTAATAGAGTGACTTTAACCACGTGAACCTTAAAAATCAATTGTCAGAGTTCTTGAAGTAAGGGCAAGTTATTTTTCATTTTCGCACCAAAAAATTCTTTGAATCTGACAGAAGCTTTGACTGGCTGAGCTCTTGCAGCTCATTAAATAATAGCATTTTAGTCATGAAAACTATTAACTATGAAGTCTTTTTTGTGGGCTTGATGATCATTCTTAGGATACCTGGTGTTTGTCTTGCACACTGAATAATAGGTGGCACTTGAGAACATAAAGTCAATTCATTATGACAGAGTCAAATTTCCCAAATATCTCATTTAAAATAGCTTATTTCATCAAGCTGTCTGAAAGTCTTTTTGTGTCTGAATGATTCGAGGGGGGGTCGCCCCAAGTGGAGGAGTTTAAGTATCTCGGGATCTTGTTCACGAACGAGGGAAGAAGGGAGCAGGAGATCGACAGGTGGATTGGCGCAGTGTCTGCCGTGAAGCGGGCGCTGTACCGGTCCGTCGTGGTGAAGAGAGAGCTGAGCCAAAAAGCGAAGCTCTCGATTTACCGGTCGATCTACGTTCCTACCTTCATCTATGGTCATGAGCTTTGGGTCATGACCGAAAGAACGAGATTGCGGATACAAGCGGCTGAAATGGGTTTTCTCCGTAGAGTGTCTGGGTTCTCCCTTAGAGATAGGGTGAGAAGCTCGGTCATCTGGGAGGGACTCAGAGTAGTGCCGCTGCTCTTCCACGTCGAGAGGAGCCAGTTGAGGTGGCTCGGGCATCTGGTCAAGATGCCTCCTGGACGCCTCACTGGTGAGGTGTTCCAGGCACGTCCCACCGGGAGGAGGCACCGGGGAAGACCCAGGACACGCTGGAGAGACTATGTTTCTCGGCTGGCCAGGGAACGCCTTGGGATTCTCCCGGAAGAGCTGGAAGAAGTGGCTGGGGAGAAGGAAATCTGGGCCTCCCTTCTTAAGCTGCTACCTCCGCGACCCCACCCCAGATAAGCGGAAGAAAACGGATGGATGGATGGATAAATTCAATGTATTATTTACCTGAACAACTTCATCATCTTCTTCCAGGAGACCCTCCAATACATCTACTGCCATCTAATAAAGAAAGAGAAAATAAGATGAAAAGAATAAAAAAAACCCAAACATTTTTACATACAAATGCTCATTCAATAGAGAAATAAGCGAAATGTACTGTGAACAATGGCTTTTAATAAATTTGCAGTAACCAGTAACATTGTTGTTGGCGTTGTTGTGCATCTTCCAGGCAGCTCAATCAATGACAGTGATCAGAGGGTCTGATAAGCATCTAAGGGGTCAGCGTCCCCATTCACAATGTCATCAATACCAACAAGACAACAGACATGGCAGTCAATATACACACTCATGAGTGCTTATCGCACAGTCAATAATCACTGCAGACACTGTTTCTGATGGCCCTTTTAATCATTTTACTGACAACCTACTCATACCCTCCCTTCACCTCATAGAGCAAGAGGCCCAAATAAATCTAAAGATCAACTTGACACGTTGTCCATATTCCCCCCCACTTTCAGGGTATTTGTCTGATTCTCTCTCTGTAGCGTCCTGGAGAGGCGGTTTGAGGTCTCAAAGGAGCCAAATGTTAGCTGACCTTTGTTGGAGCGTTGTCTGTGGGAAGTTTCCATTTCAGAAATCAGAGCTCAACTAAAGCAGCGTGTTTGTTTAGCTCCGTCTCTCTCCATGTGGAACCTGTGGTTTGTGCTGCCTTTGTGAGTCTCTGTGTGTGTGTAAGGCCCCAGGTGATGATATATTGATTTTTGTCAACTTCAGGTTGGAGGCGACCGCTAGCCAATCACCCGTGGTGAAGGGCAAGAATAAAAGACATACACGCACCCCCGCAATTGCACGCATACACACACTGACAGCAAATACTCAACCAAAATGTGATTTCAACAAGCTGCACTTGTTTTTTTTTTGTTTTGTTTTTTTTGCTAAGGCAGAATTATTAGCTGGAGAACTTCCCAGTTTTTTTTCTCCTCCTCCTGCTGCTCTTTGGAGTTTCTTTTCATTAAGGCAACGTGGTTCCGGTGATGATAAAGAGGCCCGTCGCCTGCACAGACTGAGTGAGAGTCGGGTTAATTGAGAGTATCTCGTTAAGACTACGCAAACGTGCATGTCAGAGAGTCAGATGATTGATTGCTAGACCAATTATGAGCAGAGAACCTATTGTCCTAAATTAATTAATGACTGATTAAAAGCACACAAAACAAAAACACCCAATCTCAACCGATGAGGGATGGATTTATGCCAAGCGCCACAATTATCTCCTCTACTTTCATTGTCTCACTGCAACACATGAGCACAAAGATAAAGTGCCAAACGATAAATATTTAGTGTTTCCATTCTGTGAATCTGTTATGCTACAAACATAAACTTTCATGAATGTGATTGAGCTTATATGTCACACAAGTACTTGTGAACTCAGTGAAATATTTTGTTTTTCAAAACTGTCCGTATTCGTATTCAGCCTTCTGAATTGTCATGCCTCTAAATAATATCTAGTGAAACCAAATACCTGACAAGTCATCTAGTGAGAACATAGAGTCCACCTGGGTGTAAATTTTTCTCAGTATAAATCCAGATGTTCTATGAAGGCCTAAGCAGTTTGTCAGAGAACATTCATGAACAAAACATCATGAAGACAAAGAATCACAGCAAACAGATCAGGAGTAAACGTGTGAAGAGGTTTAAGTGAGGATTAGGTTATAGAACACTATCCCAAAACTGAAAACCTACCAAAATATTTTTGTCCTCCTAAATAAGTCGGATATGGAAAGCATTAATTACAGAAGCAGCCAAGAGGCCCATTGCATCTCTGGAGGATCTACAGGGATCGGTGCTGGTGAGAAAATGTGTATTAGAGTGTACTAATGTGTATTAATCTATTAGAGGTTGTAAAACAACTGAGATTGGAACTGAGGTTCAACTTCTAGCATCACAATGAACATTAAACCTCGGGATGGTCTACATCAAAGCATATTCACGTGTGTGCCCAGATACAAATGAATATTTTAATGATCTGAGATGCTTTTTGTCCAATCTGGCTGAGCTTAAACTATTTTGTAAAAAGAATAATCAAATATGCCTGCCACCAAATAGCAGAAAGTGGTGGTTCTACAAAGTACAAAGTAGTATTCATTTTAGACCTTTCTTCACACATAGCAACTATTTGCTACTTCGTGTTATGCTACCAAATAAAATCTCAGTAAAAAACATGAAGTTTGTTGTTGTAACATGACAAAATATTGTAGAGTTCATTCTATTGGATAGGACAAAAGATCTGCCGGAGAATTAAACAACAACAGATAGAACAGGCAGTTTTAGAGCAGCAAAAATAGAACAAGAGATATATCTGGAAGCGAGGACAAGTGAGCAATGATAACCATTATATCGTCTCCAACTTCTTAACTACACTGGTCAGCCCAGGGGCAAGTGATTAAAGATTCAGAGTTTTTTAAGCTGCTTCACGCTCTAAACAACAACAAGATTAATATTCCTGTGAAGATAAGAGACAAATAGGGAGTGATACAAATTAAAAGAGGGAAAAAGTTGGAAAGGAGGGGCAACCCCCCCTCCCCCCAAAAAAAATAAGATGCACATAAATACTAAAAACAATACATTCACGCTGTCCTCTTTATTTCAAGACTTCTATAGCAAAAAAAGCAGGTCTCTGGGGAGGAACTCATTTATAATGTTCACTGTGCTCAAGTGCAGTTTGTGTGTTTGTGTGTCATCTTCAGGCAATGCTGTTTAACAGAATAATTTTACTGGAGCGTGCAGCAGAGACTGGAGAAAGACAAATCACTTTACAAGTGAGGGCACGCCATAGCTCACACACATGCAGACACACACACACACAAACAAACAGGGATAGTTACAGCGAAGTAAATTAATCTAGGAGAAGTCTATGCAAACTCTGCTCATGAGCAATATGGGAGACACAAGCAGCACAAGAGTCTAAATTTAATGACAGAAGCGTTTAGTAAATAAATAAAAGTGAACACAAATGACAAGGTGAGTAGGTATGATACTATCCACCAGCTTGTGTGACAACTGCACTGAAAGATGCCTTAACGGCTGTCAGGAAAAGGTAGCTGCCCATTTCCCTGTCTGCTGTGTGACAAGTAAATCAGAAGCAATGACGCATGATGATGATGATGATGACGTTTGTGTGTTTGTGTAAGTGAGAAAGAAGGGAGCTCTGCAGGACACTTATAAAAACAGAGAAACAAAACTTTTTTCCCCCAATTAAAACAGTTAGCTTAAGTGCAGGTCAATTGGTCCTTAACAATGTATGATACGGTACTGTATTGCAATAGAACTGTATTTGTCTTGGACTTGTATTTATATCAAAATATACAAAACTGTTTATGAATGTTACCCGTCTTTGATATGAAGGCTTTTATTCTGTACTGGATGTGATAGTGTCTTTGGGGTGAAAGTTATGTGCTAAAATTCAGACTTTAAAAAGATATGGTTTAAAACAATTATGAAAACAGCCACTTTATTTACTTTATAAAGATGAACTATTGAGCTATCCACAGTCTTTTTCACCCCTGACAAAGATGTGAAACATGCCTTAAAATTGATGTTCTTTACAATAGCATGACTGATGCAACTTCCTTAACATTCCCCAAACATCCGTGTCCAGCCTGGTATTTTCACAGTTTTGCTCACTTTAAACACTCCAATCGTTGTTTTAACTCTACATACAGGCTAACGTAGAAAACAACCTATTTTCTTGTTAGCACATCTTGATTTATGAAGATCACCACATCCTTTGCCTTAAATGACATGTTTTATTGTCTTCATGATTTTAAAGAGCGCTTGTAAGAAACATGCTATGTCATTTCATTTTTAAATTCCAGGAAAAAAAGACTATGTACAACCAACAAAAATGATTTAGTTTGAATTATTCTACAGGAGTTTGTAGTGGTGCAAATAAGTGTGGCAACTGCTATTTTGTTTAAAAAATATATTTCTTGGCATGTTTTTTTTCTTTTGATAATATGCTGAAATTAAATGTTTGATTTGTCTAAAATTATCAGTGTGAAATTACATGTTACTGCAATGAAATTTATTTTACGGCTTTTAACACATCTTTAGCAGGGGCACTAATAAATGTAGAGGGCTCTGTAATTATCTTTGAGCTCATATTCCATTAGTAGTGTGAAAGATGACATTTCTGGCATGCATTCATGTTTTGAAATTAATCAAAAGGGGGGAACGGATTTGAAGAAGTATTTTTGGCTAATTTGCTTTCCCAAATTAAGTAGGAACAATCACAGAATGTGAAATCCACTCATACGGCAGAACTTTTTTCTTGTTCTTTTTCCATGCCACATTTTTGGAACAGCTCATTTTCAAGTCCAGCCATCATTCAAATCCCTTGTTTATAATCTATTTACGATTTTTAGAGAGTCTTAATGTGTTGTCAACAAAAATAAGTAAAAGCCCCATCTTAAAATATATTTTTAAACCACCTTAAAACTTCTAACTGTTTCACACTTCCTGGGCAGAAAAGGGAGAAATTTTTTTTTTACCTTTGACAGCATTGCTTTTAACATTTGTTATATTTAACACACCAATTTTTATGTCTAAAGCTGAATTAACTTTTTGTCTGGCTCTGGTATTTATGAGGATATAGTCAGTGTGCTGTGAGGAGTCTTCAGTAGATCTTAAATCTTCTTAATGGGGTTGAAGCAAGAGATCTTGGGTGGCCAATCAATGACTGAAAATTATGTTTTATCCTCCCTAAATGACTCTATAGATGTTTCAGCCAGTTGAATTCTGGCATTCAATCATGCTCCTCTCTCAGTAAAATTGGCTTAGTTTATATATCTGCTTGATAGAAGGGAACATTTTAGCTAAGCAGAGAAGTAGTTTTTTTTTTTTTTTATACCAGAAATACAGGATGTGTATCTTAATGTGTTGCTTTTCAGGAATATGGTACAACTCATATCAATCATGTCAAAGAGCATCTCAATAAATTGAAATGTTGAAAAGTTGGTTGCCTAGTGACCTGTCCTACCACATCCTTAGAGGATGCTGGATATAGGCATCAGGAAGATCTCAAAGGATCTGGCTGTTTACAAAGTGCTGCATCCAAGCATATTAAAGGTAAGTTGAGTGGAAGGAAAATGTGTACAAGAAAAAGGTGCACAAGCTAAGCCAGGACTGCATCTGGAGTCGGTGCGTTAAGAACCACCACACAGAGACGTATCTAGGACAAGTGATGCATACAGTATGTCGCCCTCCTTGTGTTAAGCCAAGCCTGGACATCAGAGTTGAAAGTGTTTTACAAGAGGCAAGGAGAAAGAAAGTCTGAATTGTTGCTCAGTGTACCAAAATCCTGTTTTAAAACAAAGTCAATCTTGTTTTTGACAATCAAGGTACCAGAGCCCACAAGAAAAGTGGAGAGGTACAGAATTCAAGCTGCTTGATGTCCACTGTCAAACTTCAAGTTAGGGATAATTTTGGGAACCATGTCATCTGCTTATGTTGGTCCTTATGTTGGACTTTATGTCAGGATACTGGCCTGGGCTAAGTCCCCTAGAGTCTATATGAGATAGTACAGATGATGAGAGACAGAATACCCAAAAATGCAGATGAGATGAAGGTTGCTATTATAGTAACTTATGCTCCACATCTCAGCACAGCCAGATGGACCGTCTCAATGTCACACTCCATTGTTGGCATATACACTCATGGCATATACACCCTACCGCTAGAGTGGGGGAGGGGTAGCATACCCCAAGAGGAAGGAGAAGGTTTGACTGTCCACTAACCACCTCTGTCCCTCCTCTGCTCTCACGGTGGCGGCAAACTTTTAGCAGTTTGCCGCCTCAAATCCAAAACTTGACAGATATGCTACTTTATTTATATAATTATAAGTAATTTCCACTATCAGTAATAATGTGTCTACCTGAGGATTCCTCTGGTCATTATCTTTCATTAGAGCCCTCATTGATGACTGTATGTTGAAACACTGAGGAGTTACAGTCATTAGAAGTTTGTATATCAGATGTTGTCCAAGTGTGCCATTTGGAAATGCCAAATGGAGGCTCCGAATGGCACACTTGGACAATCCCTGTACATCCTCATAAATAAAAATGTCCAAAATTATATTTCTTTTTGTGCTATTTTGATCAATCTTGAAATCCACGAGCAGAATACTTTATTCTGCAGATTTACTGTATTTTCCAGTCCATACATTCAACACTGTGCATTTACAAGAAACAAAGATGAAAAATCTGGGTGAAGCAATTTTTTTTGTGTGTGTGTGTGTGTTACAAACGTAATAGCTACAAACTACTTACAGGTAAAGTAGTTTTGACTGCAAAATTAGACAATTTTGCCTATCATCTTCACAAAGAGACCAAGCTTTTGCATGCACTCCAAATTGTTCAAGAACAGCAGCTGATTTAATTTGGGTATATCTTTTTCAGGCGTTTTTGGTGATTTTGGTACTGCCATTTAAGGGATTAAATTTAGGGTGTTCAATAGCGCTAACCAATAATCATGAAAATAAGTAAATAAGGGCTTGAAATGTCAGTCTGGAGTAAGTGTACACATTACACAAGTTGCACTAATTAAATTATAGAATTGGGTCAAAGCATTTGTATTATAAGTGGGACTTTTTACCTATTTGGTGAATTGTTTTCTGTTTTTTTTTTTATTTAGTTCCCTCTTGACAAGGCAGTGTATAACCTTAAAGGTAATGGGAGCAGAGGTGTTATTTTACTGAGCCAAAGGTCGGTGGTGTGTTAGCTTCTTGTTTAAACTGTCATCCACTGAAGAGTTCGCAGCTGATGAAGAGTTGTCTGACACCAACAGACAAGGAGGGAAAAAAAATCATTTTTGGAGATTGAATCTGTCACCAGCGCGCAATACAGAAACATGTTTCCCCCCTAACTTACTAACAAGAAAATATATTGCACAGGCAGAGATGATGTGGCACAAGCCATAACATGCAAGGTTGTTGTTTTTTTTTTTTTGAAACAACATAAATGAGAATGTACAAAAGTTAAAGCTTATTTATGAGCCAAAAAAGTGATAGTAAAACATGATTTTTAGATTAAACAACATCAAGTAATATTGATCCTAAGCCAAAAGGTTGTTGCAGCTTATTTGCATTTAAAGAATGAGAAACTGAGACTTAGGTCTTCATCACTAAATCTGCAGATTGGAGAACTAATCAGATTTTAGACCAGAAGGAAACGGTTATTACAGACTGGAAAAACAAAGAAAAAAAAACTAAGCCATAATATAGATGGACAGATAACATGCAGATGGATTAAATAAACCAACAAATAGAACAAGGGGTGGATGGAATAATGGACAAGCAGATCAAACTGGACTGACAGATAGATGGATGGACACGGATGGGATTAAAAACAGAGGAAAACAGATATACAAAGGTAAATGGAAATACAAACATTTTTTTATACTTGAAGTAAACTCTATACTTTTCCAGACTGTGTATGATCCCTTTAATAAAAGCACATCTACACGTTACACAACAAAACATGAACCAATGAGAAAGCGCGTTCCTTCCTAATTCGTCCAAATCGAGTCTGGGACTTGACTCCTGAAAGGACATAAAGCTCAAATAACTTCAAAAAATTTCAGACTTCTGGTGGCCAAAGACTAATTTGACTGAACAATACATTCTCTTGGGATCTATACCCATGTTGGTATATATGGTAAATTGTGTGACATTATAAAGCTCTGAGCACAGCCGAGGCTCAGGTTTCAGGCTTGATAACACCAACAGGAGGATGAAGACAAATGACATGTCAGAAACTATGGAATGAAATGCTGTCATTTCACTGATGCACCTGACAGCACATCTCCCACTCCCACTCCCACTTCCACACACACACACGCAAATATGTAACTGCAGCTGAGCTGTTTAGGTGGAAGAATAAAAATATGTAAAAAAAAAAAAAAGGGGACACTATGCTCATTTCCTGTCAGTAATAACCATAAACCACCCAACAAGATTCACTAGAAATTAATCATTGGATCACAACAGAAAATTGCTACACTGCTGTTGGTGTGGCAGTAATCATAGAAAATGACTTCAAGCGTTAATGATTGTTAGGAGGTTCAGTACCGAACTGAAGGCAGCGAGTCACTGAAATTGAGGCCATTTAAACTGGAAATTGATGAGTGATTTAGCAGATGAGTGTGCTGTTTCAAAGATATGGCAACAATTCATCAAAAGAGAGGTTCATTGTGATTTTTTTCCCCTTCCATTTTTTCTCCTCCATCTCCTCCCTTCTGCAGCCCCCCCAATCCCACCCCAGCCCGTCTCTCTAAATACCACTCTTCAATTATTGACACTGAACTCTGAAGGGCATAAAGACCAGGCATGGCCTTCCCACCTCCAGCGCTATTCAGCAGAAAGAAAAGCACACATATAGAAATGCCAGAACGGCCTCCTGCTGTGAATCACGCACTGACTGGGCAAAATAGAGCGTGCAAGCACAACACACTGCAAACACATTACCTCATACTCCTCTGACTCGATAAGCAGTTTGGCTGTGGTGATGCGAGACTCGTACGGAGGGATTTCATTCTGGAGGAAGGGAAAAAAAATAAAACAGAAAATAATAATAAAGGACGATGTGACCACCTTTGGAGGAGTGTTTACACGAGAAAAATCAAACAGAGTTCTTCCTTCCTTTGTCTGATAATAACACGATCCAATTTCAGGCTGCAAAATGCTCCGCAGCTGCATGGCTGTTAATCTCAGTCAAAGTGTCAGCAGGCTGAGTTTGGATCAACCTGCAGGTGAAGATAAGAGTCATAACTGTGGAGTCACAGGGGGTTTGTTCTACCAAATCATCACAAAACCCTTTCCTGTGTCACATTATTGTTTTTTTTTTTTTTTAAATGAACCCTGATATCATTTATTTGGAGATATTAAAATCTAGCACTGCAGCCATTATTTTCCCCCATTAGAATGACTCCTGGTGCTGCCTTTCATATCAGTTTTTTTCACGCACTTTGACTTAACAGCACACGTTTGTGAAGGGCTTGTCTCATCTTTTTATTTTTTAATGTTCGCCAGTTCATTATCTCCTACCTTTTTTCTTTTTTTTAACTTTGCTGATGTCCTTAACGTCCGCTGCAAAGCACAGTGTGACAGCCAGACTAGTTTAAAAAGGCTTTTTGAAATAAACCTGAATAAAGATGCACCAATAAAATTGGATGGTGACAGAATACCACCAGTTTTCCACCTTGACCAGCGAGTCAGGAGCTCAGTTAAGACACCACCCTAAGGCTGCAAGGACAAACAAAACCAGGACAAAACCATTACCAGTTTTAATACTCTATGTGATAAAAAGTTTAGATATCTGGATTTGTTTTTCAAAATTGAGTAAAGACAAAGCTGTTTGTGATCATCTTATGGATTAAACTCTTGGTTTTAGATTGTCCAAAACACTCAAAACCCAAGAAGATGGGAGTAAACTTACGTTGAGGGTGAAAACCCCTTATTTAAACCTCGTTCTTTAAGAAGCTCCTACTCTTTCCGACACATCATTTCGCCTCCATTATGGGGTCTAAAACTGTTCTTAGGAGCGTTGGACTGATAAATAATTTCTATGATAAGCTCAACAGACTTTCAGTTCCACCAGGTGTTTGCTAATTGCTGCTGTTGCAAGTTTGTTGGAGTGGAGAAGAGGGAGGGGTGCTCTGTAAGATACAAAAAATTGTTTTGCTATGGGCAGAAATAAATGCAAAATTAAAGTTAAGCATACTTTGCATTTAATATATTTATCACCACCAAACCTTCATCACTTCATGTGGCTCATGGGCATATTTCTGTGACTTCAATAGTTTTCTGCATTGAGCTGAAATATGGGACCTCAAAAGTCCAAGGTTTTAGAAATGCACAGTGCAATACTTATGCATGAAGCAGTGTGAGATGTTCATGTGATGGAGCAATAGCATAGATATTCTGAGCAGTACTTGCATAAAATTAGCTTAGTAAAGTTATGCTACAATATATAAGTTCTTGCTAAGGGACAAACATGCATGTTTAAATTATAGGTCTATTCCTTGTCATTTTAATTAATTCAATTTAATTCCTATGTAAACTTTCCAACTTTGAAAAATCCCCAGAGTGAAAGCAAAAAGACTGAAGGAGGCTATCAGAAGATTTATGTTGTCTTGTAGAAATAATAATTAGAGTCTTTGCAATACACACACCAATAATGACGCAAAACTTAGATTTCCTTACACCGCTGCCAACAGCAACACTCTTTAGTGTGGGTGCTGATAGTAAAGTTCAGAGGAACATGGAGCTTATTAAGACAGGTTTGTAGAGGTTAAGAGTGAAGCAAAATTCTTCTAGTTTATTATTTTGAGCTTTTAAACTTCTGATGCTATGAAAGATATTGGATTTGAAAGGTTTGGCAGCTTTTGGAAATCTTAAGAGTAAAGCTAAGCAATTGTATTGTCCAGAGAATAAACTAGAGTTTCTGTAAGGCTAAGGGCGCTAAGTGATGCTGTTGTCCTTTTGGCACTTCTCTCTAAGGGATTGCCACAGTACAGCAGCTGCCTCCATATGGACTTGGCAGATTTATTTAAAGACCGAATGCCATTCCCCAACGCAAACCCCTGATTATCCCCAGGTAGGAACAGGATTCAAATGGGGAGCTTCTAGGGCCATGGCCACCTGCTCTACTACCTGAGTCACTGCCGCCTGCTAAGGGCCCCAAAAGTTCTGACTACTAATAATAAAAAGTAAGGATGCTAAAGTTACATAAAAAAGTGGTCTCTGTGATAATGCTTTTTTTATTTTAAAGGCTGTGTTAATCCTAACACTAAAAAAGGTAAGATTAACATCAAAGCCAGAGATCTGAACTTGGCCAAAAAATTCTGATCAGTACATTTCTTAACCTGAATTTTATTTGTGGCAGTGAGAGAAATAGCAACCAGAAAACAAGCTTACCTGTGTTTCTTCTTCTGTCATGGAGGAAGCTGCACTATGCTTCTGCGCAGGTAACCACGTCCCAACACTTTTCAACAGGTATTCCTTCCCTTCCTAAAAATAAATGAAAGAGCCATGTGATGATCAAATTGCGTAAAATCTTTTAGATATGTTTTTTACAAACAAATGCAAATATTCTTGTATTACACACTGGTTAATTGATTCACCATAGACATTAATGACCAATTATTATGATTTAATTTAATTATTGCAAATAATAATCAATGCAGCTTAGCTGAAAAAAAATAAACAAAAAATAAAAGTTGGTCGGAGATGTTATTAAAAAAACTGGGGCAAGCCTGACCCCTAAAGGCTTCATCTGGTATTGCATCGGTTGAACTCTGCACTACTTTCCAACAATTTAAAAATGAACGATTTGAGATCTTATTAAAAACTAACTCAAACCTGTTGAGTCTAGATGAAGCTCAAGACTGTTTCCTGCTCTTGACACGGATAAATGAAACAACATAGTGAAAAAGCTATGTGAGCTATAATTAAAATGTTACTTTCATGCTTCGTTAAAACTCCATTAACTCACAGGAATCCATCGTGACACAGATGGAAGATATAATGTAAATGCTCCTCTTTAATCTTTATTGTTAATTTTAACCCGTGATAACCCACAGTGATAACTAATCAACCTCCTGCTGCGGTCAAGAGTTTGTGATTTCAAAACATTAACGAAATGAGAATGTGCCTCGCCAGCGGTGGTGACGAAAGACTGCTTTCTGTAACTAAAGATAAGTTTTCACTAATTTAAAAGCTATAACTTTCAGTTTTTCTAGCATGTGTTGTAGCTTTCAGTTTCTCTCAGAGTAAGAAAAAAATGTTTTGTCATCTACATCACTTAGGTGAAAAATAATCATCGATTATTCCTTACAATATAACAAAAAATAAAGAGTTTGATTGATTTAGAATATGTTTTAGTTTCGGTTTATAAGATCAATGCATATGTTAACACATTTAAATATTAAAAAGATATCAAAGTAATCTGATTTTTTTTTATTCACATAATGTATCTAAATTAATAACTAATTAATAATTAACAATATTTGGTCTATGATCAAATAAAAAAGCAGAAAATAAACCCCAGAAAGTTTAAGGTTGCATACTCTGATCGATACAATTCCTGAATTTTCTTTTTAATTTACAAAAGATAGAATTTGTGACTTACAGCACATTTTTGTTTCTCTTTGTTGCAAAACTATCTTTTGAAATTAAAATTATAACAGAGGGTTCATTAAACCTCAAAGGAAATCAGAAATTGTCAGTAATCAGGAAAACGTGAGCAGTGCATATCTACAAGAGTTTTATTGCACTTCTAAGTTTTTAGTAAAAAAACTTATAAAAGTACATTTTCAAAAGATATTATTTCAGCTATGTAACACAATATTTTCATGTATGAAGAAAGACATATTCAGTCACAAATGACATTGTTTCAATAATGTATGTTCACAATCAATTAATTTACAACACTGATTTATGAGTAAATAATATATTTATTAAATGCCTCACACTGCAGGAGGTTGGGTGATGGATTTATTACTATATTATTTTTAATAAATATAATTACCATTTAGTTTACACAAATCCTCTATGTTCTTCCAGGACAAAACTGTGAGGTTGATGTAGCAGTTTTCTCTGAAACTGAGTCCAACACGCTTCCTCATCTCTTTCAATTTATCAGATGACTACATGACCTCAATGATTTGCCCAGTAATTAACATTCCTATTGGCTTTACCCATCTGTGTGTGCGTGTTAATGTAAGTGTCCATCTGCTGATTAATGGCATACAATTCAATCTGCTCAGAATAATTAACTTGGCAGATTCCTGCTTTAATGTGGCGATAATTCATCTGGAGTCCCTGTGTGAGTGAGTGGACTGACCTGGTTTCTCTCTGTACTAAACAGGTAACTGGCCATAAGCTGGAGAGCCTCCGGGTTGTCATGGTGATATTGTAAAGCTTTTTCAATGAACTCTTGGCACTTGTCTGCAGCTCCCTCCTCCATGCTACAATCAGAGAAACAGAAAGAGACAAATGTGGAGTTATCAGAAATGACTAAAATGTGACAGAGTATTTCTGGGTGTCAGCAGTGCAGGTTGTCCAGCTGCGGTACCAGAGGTCTGTTAAGTAGATCTCAGCCAGGGAGCAGTAGGCAACGCTGACATCCTTCTTTGAAGGGACCTCGTCGTTCTCATCCGTTGTTCCAGCGGCTCCAGCCTGAGCCTGCAGATGAGCAGCACAAGGCAGACTTCCTGACTTACAGATTATCATATGAAGTATTTAAACTGAAAACATAATGAACAGGCAAGTAGTTACATAACGTTAAGAAACACTTGTCTATGCTCCCAGAGGAACTTCAGTTGAATAGGCCATTAATGCTGAAAACATGGTTGTGTCAAGCAGAAAAAAATCTGAGTTATAAATGAATAACTAACAAAAAAGCCCCAAATGCCCTCTTCTTGTTCAGTGCAGCGTATGCACATTCTGCAGAATGACTTATTTTAATACGGAGATTTTTTTTCTGTTAGTTCATCAGTCTTAATGGAGACATCTGTACTTTAGTAATTATCTGAAGAAAGACATAAACACCCACTAAATATTTTAAGAACTAATTCACTTCTATGATTAATTTTGAACAATTTAGTCTCATTAAAAAAAATTCCATGTAAATACCAAACAGTCTTTTTTTTCAGCATGTATTTTATCTGCTTTTAAAATTTGAAAGATACACTTTTCTGTCATAGTGTTTAGGATTTTTCTAGTGACTCCAGAAGATTTTAGTTATCAAAAATCAAACATATTTGTCCACACCATTGTTCAGGCTTTTCATTACAAACGAGAAATTTTGTTTATTTTATAAGAAATAACACACATCTTTAACTAAACAGGTAAAAATTCTAGGTGAAGGAAACAACGCCTGTGCTTCCGAAAGCTGATGATGATATGAAGAACCTTCATCACCATGTAACTTGTTTATAGAACCTATCCTTTATAGGAGGAGTACTCTAGACCACGGCACCCTCTTGTGAACAAAACATAAAGTGTCTTAAATCTCAACTAGAATGACGTTTTTAGAATGTTGTCCTTAAAAATACACAAACAAAAGATGCATCATTATAGGGCCTATATAGATACATTTCAGATATTCACATTTTATCAAGTATACTTACTGAATTTCATGTATTTTATTGGGAGTTTATGTTATATGATGTGAAAATAGTGCAGAATTTTCAAAAAGTAGGCCATAGATTTGTATTCAGCCCCGTTTATTCTGATTCCCAAAATCCAGTTGAAGAGATTTTCCTTAGAGATAATTATTCAATAGAAGTTTGTTTGAGATTATCGGAGAACAAGGGCATAAAGTTGTGCAAAAGTTTAACATCAGGATTAGATTTTTTTTAATGATACATCTCTTAGCAATGCACTCTTCAAACCTGGACATTGCATAACAGTGGCAAAGAAAAAGTCATAACTGAAAAAAAAAGCTCCACAGTTTGCAGTTTCAGACAACATGTCGGAAACGTGGGACACTCGCAGAAATGGTTAACACAGACGTGCATTTGCACCCCACCGAGTGCCTGGTCAGCATTAGCATTCGGTATCTATTGCATCTGGAGTTACTAAAGCCTGTAATCTGTAATTTAGAGAGACATTTAACCTAACAGTTATGTGCCTGAACTGTGAGAGGAAGTCCAAAGACCTTGAGAGAACCCAATAATGCACTGGGAGAACATCTCCATGGACAAGAGCCCAGGAAAGGATTTGAAAACAGGACCTTCTTGCTACAAAGCAACAGAACAAACCATAGCGCCAAGACTCAAATGGTTCACTGTAATAAAATGTCCAGCTAGAGATCATTGTTAAGCTTTTATTAACACAGGTTTGTAGCCTAAATTTACCTTAGCTGAGAGAAAAAAAAAAAAAAAAAAACTGGTGTTCTGATCAGATGAGATCAATTTAGAATATTTTTCTTATATGTACAACACTGTCTGTGGCACTGTCTATCCCCGAAAAACAATATCTTTATGATGAAATATGATGGCAGCAGCATTCAGTGAGAATGTTTTACTTCACACATGTGGTCAGACCCCACTTGTTTTAGGTCAAGGAATATTCATCTGTCAGAAAGGTTGAGTCGAGGGTCAGACCTAAATGTACTTGAGAAACTGGCAAGACTTGAAAATTGCTTAGTGTATTTATATGAATTTGCAAAAAGTTTTGTCTCTAGCTGTGCAAAGCTGGTAGACATGCACACAGAAGAGTGACAGCTGTTACTGCAAGAAAAGATTTTTCTGGAAAGTCATCAATCAGAGGTGGTTGAAAACAAAAGCTTGCCACAAGTTTGTTTTTTATTTCTCAAACATTGTGAAAAGCATTTATTATTTTCTTTTATATTGGCAATCATACACTATTTTGGATTGGTCTGCCACATAAACTATCTACAAATATAATTGTAATTAATATATAAATATATTAAAGCTTGTAGTTGTCTAGTTACCAAAAGTGGATAGGTACAAAGGGTATGAAGTTGTTCTCACTTGCCTCTGTTTCCTGCTTCTCTAGAACCGATAGGAGAACTTGTATTCCTCTTGTGTAGTAGTCCACAGCCTCCTGGCCAGTGTGAATTTGCCCCAGATACATGTATTTGCCATGACCAACATCTGGGCTCAGATCTATTGCACGGAGAAACACTTAAGCCTTGGTAAAGGAAGCCCAAACTATTTCCATTTCAGGACAGAATGAACAAAATACACAATGCTTTAGTGACTAATCAGTAGATAATGTATAAAGAAAATAAAGTCACAAAAGGATATTGATTTAGCTTTCTGCATGTCTCCTAATTCGGAGCAAATGTGTCCCAGCATGTCAAGAGCTTGTAGGTTGTTGGAGTCCACATCCAAAGCTCTCTGACAGAAAAGGCCAGCCATCTCAAAGTCAAAACTGTCCATGTACTCCTGAGTCTGAACACACAAGATTAGTAAATGTACAGAATAAAACCTAGACACTTTCTACTGTGATATGCTTCATTTTTAAAGGCACCTTCTCTAGTAGCTGCTGTACTGAGTACTTTTCAGCTGTCTTCTTCTTGGCTTTCTCATGCATTCTTACTTTCATCCTCTCTTGAGGTGACAAATCAACAAATCCTCCATCTGTGAAGATGACACATAGGCGCGAATGAAAAGTTGCTTGTGTCTGATTTAGTGATAAATGGCACGAACAAACTTTACATCGGATATAACAACAACAAAAAAATAACACTGCACAGCTGACCCCTGTTTTGACGGTTGTCCTTCCTCTTGGGTTTATTTTTCTTCTTGTTCTTAGCCTGACCTCCCATACTGATAAATAGCGTACGTCACTCTTTACAATAAATTTTGCCCCTTAAAGAAAAAGCTTTTCCCAAATATACTTCACTCGTGCTAAAGAACTCTGAACTGCAGGCGGCATGCAACACGCATGCGGTAAGTGCTGAAGTTGGGTGCGCCCCATTTGCGACTTGACGAGGCAATAGGGACGCCGTGTAGGAGCGGTTTGTAGACAATCAATCTCAAACAGTGCATCTGTCGTGACATGTCCATATCTCAACCGGCATGCTCGACCGACGCCTCTTTCGCTGTTATTGTTATTTAAGCATATTTCTAAATAAAGTTATTTGATCTGCAGATTTTGATTCCCACCCGGCTATGTATGCATCAGGAGGTGAGCTCTGGTAAATTGTATGTAACTTTTGCTTTTTGTTAACGGCTGTTGATGTAATAATCCAGGATCGGTTTGACAGATTGCCTCTAAATTCCTTTAGCTAAAACATATATGCATAATTTGCACTATATTTAAAAGGTAAATACTCTTCTCATTGCAATCATTTCCACCCAGGTCATTCACCGTCTGATTGTTAAGGAACGCATCCACAGTCACAGCTACGGAGACAGATAATGAACAAAATACCAATCATACTGAATACATTTTTAAAACTTAGCAAGAAGAAACGTAAAATATTTCAGATCTAATGTTATGTTTGTTGTTGCAGAAATATTCTGAAAGGTATAATAAAAAAAATAAAGTCATAAACTGTGTTTTAAATTTACCAATCCATTTCTGAGGGTGCGCTAAACTTGATCGACAAGCTGATGAGCCAATCAAGCAATGCGTCGAGACAACGCCTTGTGACGCATCTGGAACTTTCTCGATTTCAACCAATGGTACAATACGTCAAATGGACGCAGTATTTTTTCTTCATTTTACAATTTGTTGTAAATAAACGAATGACAGAAATGCGGCTGGCGGTGAAATTGCTTAACAAAATACAACCTACACAGACCCCCTAATACTCGAGTCTATTTTGAGGTAAGTGTAGAATATTTACGTCGAAATAACGACAAACTACAGCCTCTCACGACCGTTATGTCTGCCGCCTCCCTGGAGTGACAAGAAATTGAATGATAAAGCAATGTAAGGTTAGCTGAAAGGTGTTAATGCTAATGCTTGAAGGTGCCACGACAAGTTGCCTGATATTTTAACTTTTGCTTCGACATACTGTAATAAAGAGTGAGCTGTTCGCTCGTTGTTAAATATTTCGTTGTTTATCATCCGTTGTAACCACCTGACGTTAACGAAGCCGCTAGCCTTTTAGCTTGGCTGCAGAGCGAGCGAGTGTTCAAATAACTCTATTAGCGCCAGGTTTTGTAAATACTTAAAACGTGATATGTACGATCATTGCGTATATAATACAGCTTGCAATTTTTATGTTTCTTTAGAAATGTAATTCAAAAACACTTCCCAAGCTAAATTGAGTAGTACAATTAGTAAACGCCCAAACATGTTTCTGAATTTTTCTTCATAATTCATTACATTCCTCATGTCAGTTTCGACAATAGCTCAAAAGTTTTGCTTTTTTTTTTTTTTTTCTAACAGCAACGTAGGAGGCAGAAACCCAGAGATTACTTTGTGATGGCAAAGTAATCTTTGTGACTTTATGTTGTTTTTAAATGTAAAATATCGAAGAGTTGTATATGAAAGGAAATAATTTAATTTCAAAGGCCAATAAAATATATTTTACGAAACACAGTCATGAATATCAATAATTAATCTGAAATTATTGGATACTTTACATCTGTCCAGTTTAAAACCCCGTTGTACAGAAATGTGAAACCCTTACGTAATTAAAAACACTTTTTAGAAATCATGATTTCTCTTTGAACAAATGGTCTTTCAATGATATGCCTTTTTCAGTGCTCAATGTGTGCAGTCACATTTCTTGCTGTAGAACAAATTTTCAAAATTAAAAGCTGCGACAGAGAATATTTCACAAAACAAGTGTATGTACTGCTTTTTCATATTTTATTTGAAAAAATAAATAAATAAAATGTTCTACTAATTAACTATAACTTGAAAACAACTTGATCTCATCAGAAAGTGGCAAGAAAATGTGCCGTTTTTGTGGAACATTTTGTATTCCTCTGTATGGTGGAAGATTATTTTTGGAAAAAAAACATTGTAAGCTACTTTTTTGCAGGCATGCAGAAAAGTCATCAAGACAGAAGATGACTTTTCTGGCTTAAAACAAAAAAATATATATTATTTTGAGAAAGCTTTTTTTCCCTCCCTCATATGGTCAATTTTGTTAGCTCAAATCACTGAATTAAAATAAAATAAAATAAATCATAATTTACCAAAACCAGAATCTGCTGGTCAAACATTAAGGAGAAATGGCAATTAGTACCATAATTGCCATTATAGTACTAATAATGGCAATTATTAGTACTATAATGCCTGGAAATATCTATTTGGTAAATATTTAATACAGTGATCAGTTAGGTCATTATATAGCTCACTTTGACTAGAGGGAAGCAGTACTTTACAGCACTTTGTTTGAGAACATCAGTGAAGTACAAATCGGTGAATATCTGTCCAACTGTACAAAATACAAGCTCTTCTGTTACTAAATATAGCAGTTGCTTTGTCTGTTCTTGAAGTCACATTAACCAAAGGCAAATCTGGATTTGTGTTTGTGTGCTGTTGCCTGGTAGATTGATGTCATACCTACACTCCATTTTGCTGCCAGCCCCTGAGCTCAGACGAAGTTGGACCACAGAGAGAAGTTGTGGCTAATGCCACAGGTACAGACTGCCCTGGGAAGTGAAGTGTTGCCATTTGGAAGAGACTGCATTAAGAACAGACAGCCTCTCTTGTCCCTGTATGAAGGTCGGACCGAAGAGGGCGTTACTAAGGATTTGAAGCCAATCATGTCAGAGTTAAATAAGGAGGTGGTTGATTTGGTTTGGGGAAAACCATCAGGGGGAGGAGTTTCCACTTCGATCTTCCGAAGATGGTCTCAAGGTAGGGCGTTTGTTGTGATAACCACAGTGAGTTAATGTCAGTGTTTTCAGTTATTTAGAAATAGGCAAACATTTGATATTTTATTGGAAGAGTATCTCTTTCTGCCAGTCTAGACAGCCTAGAGTTTGTCAAACTATTTTGCACATTTTAAATCTTCCTCTCTTATTTTTTATGTATGTGTCTGTTGTCAATCCTTGTTTTACTAAATATCCAGCTGAAATTTTGTTTATCGTGTGCCTTAATATGTATACAGTATGAATTATTGGCTCACTGTTGAATGAAGACTTCCCTTTTTTACAGGGTTTGTTTTTAGTGAGCATGAGCAAACGGCTCTGAAGCAGTTTGAAGGAGGACCATGTGCTGTTATTGCACCTGTTCAGGTAAGTTTCTCACTGCACAACAGCCTGAATATTAGCTCATTCAGTGGCAACAAGATAAGACCATTGAATATTAGATAAGTGGCTAACATGACATGTAGCTAAAAGTCCAGTTGCTGTAAACTGAGTTTGTATTTCTTTGCAGGCGTTCCTCCTAAAGAACATTCTTTTTAACAGAGAAAGTTCCACATGGAGACAAATGTCAGGTAACTTCCCTAAAAAATGATTATTGGTTTTGCTGTTTTCCTTATGTCTAACCAAAACAATTGATATTTTCACGTTTGTCTCTGTTAGAAGAGGAGCAGAACATGGCCCTGTGTTCAACACTGAGTGAAATCCTTGAGTCTGCCTGTGCCAGCCCCTCCACAGGGTTCTGTTTTGTGACCTGGGCCAAGGGACAGAGCCCACATACTAGCATGCTTTCTAAGCCCCAGACACAGACTCAAACACAGGACATGCCAAGACCAGAGAGCAGTCAGTCACCACAGGAACAGCAGCCAAGTTAGTCTTGTATCATCGCCCACTCACTGACTGCATCTTTGGCTGCCCAACTAAATACATTTTACTGAAGTTTGACAGACTAACTCTGACAATCTGATGTTTCGCCTTGATGGTTCTGTGATTGTGTTTTCTTGTGTCTAGCTGCTTTGGCTGCTGAGGACCTTGGCTTTGAGCAATTTCACAGTGTACTTCAGTAAGTGAAGATTATTACATTTTTATCAAATACTATACTAATATTTCCTCTCATAAATACATTTCCCAATATAGTCTGGTAAAATGATGAATATTCTGGAGGGAGGGATTTAAAACAAACAATGAGGTTTGACAGTTGCTAAAGTGCAGGATTTTATAGTCTGCTGTATTTTTCTCAGAAGCATGAGGAACATAAAAAGGAGGTGTCAATTTAACTGTCTTTGCTTTTAAAGTGAACTTTCAATTTCACTCTCCTTACAATTTGCCAACTCTCTGCTTTCATTGATTGCCTTGTTGAAAGAACACTTATCTGACACACAAGATGTCTGTCAAAGACACACCAGCAAATTAAATATATGCACGGTTGAGCTTGCTGTGAAAAACATTGAAATTTCATCACATAGCTCCCTGACAGCTTAGACTACAGTCAGCAAAACGCAGAGCTTGCTCAAAGCAAACAGGTTCATGCTAAATAAGACAGACAGCTTTACTGGTATTTTTTTAATGAGCAATAGGATGAGAAGGATGGAGTGCTAATCCCTAGTGGACCAATTTTTCTTTGTCCTGTTTTGTCTTGTGTCATATTTTTATATTTTTACACATTAAGGACTGGCAAACACAATCCATGTCCTGTGACATTTTATAACCTGACACCGTTGGGATTTACTTTTTGTTGTTTCATTTTATTT